>PVIR01007300.1:7169-61703 GCA_004026965.1 Petromus typicus
ATCCTCCTGCCTCTGCCTCCCAAGTGCTGGGATTACAGGCGTGAGCCACCACGCCCGGCACTGTGGTATGTGGTACTGGTTGCTGCTGGGTGTGAGTCTCCACACCCAGTATTGTTATGTGGTTACCGGGGAATCGAACCCGGGTCCTTGCGCTTGCGAGACAGGCGCCGGAACCACTGAGCTAACTCCCCGGCCCAATTCTGTCAGTTTTGATAGAGGTCCATCAACCTTGCCTTTTAGTCAATCAATCAGTAAATCAATTAATTATTGCTCCTTTATTTTACAAGGGGGAAGGAAGCACAAAGAAAGGAAGTGTCTTGCTCAGCGCCATACATCTAATCATCTCAGGCCTCTGGAAGCCTTGCCTGTGGATTTTGCCATGCCCCTTACTGTCCCTTAAAAATAAAATCAATAGAATGGAGACCTTCAAAAGGACTGACTTCTCTACTCACCCATTTTCATCTTGCCTTTAGTAAACTGGATTCTTTGTCCCAAAGCACAACCCTGTGTTTTCTCAAGTTCAAAGGGCATATCCAGATCAGCTTTCTTCAAGGAAATGAAAGACATTTGTCAGAAAGGAATTCCACACTTAACATGTGAAGTAGCACTTAGATTCTCTTTGCTTCCTTCTCTGCTTTCCTATCAAGCACTTTGTAATTGAACTTGCAGCTGCTAACCATTTGTCTTCTAAATAAGACCAACTCCAGGACAGTTCAAATGGCAGAGGCTGGGTATTTTGAATGCAGGCGGCTGTTATTTCTGTTGATTCAAATAACATTGGTAACAGAGTCAAACAGATTTAGATTATGACAAAAATTACAGTGGATTTCTAATGTATGTGTTATGTGTTGGTATTCATTGAACTGATATGCACTACCTACTGAGCACTGAGTTACAAGATGTACTGAAAGGATTTTGTTGAAAATTGAAACAGATACAAATGTTATAGATTTTGCAGTTCTTTTCTGAATTATGTTGTCCCTGTTTGCCATCTATATGTCTACCTATTTACATTGGAATTCATTTAGGAGCGTCCATTTAGATCATAGCTCTAGTCAAGTGAAGAATTGCATGCACATGTCCCTGTTGTCAATGGTATTGGAGGCATTTAAATTATACCCTGCAGAGTCTAAGTGACAGTCTGAAGTATGTGTGTGTTAGGGAGATGGGCACGTGGGAACAAAAAAGGAGGGACTGTACCAGCATATTTTTAGGGAGCCTAAATGTGATGTTTGATTGCAGTATAAGTAACAGACTGAGGGTTTAGAAAGTTGTCTTTCAGAAACAGAAATTAAAGTCTGAGGTTTCTGCATGTTAAAGTCACGTGCAGGAGTGCATTGAGAGAGGTTGGAAATGGAGGAGTTGGGATGATGATGGTAGGTTATCAAGAAGAGCGCCTGTCTTTTCTGGAGTTGCTGGGAGCGTTTGGAAGGGGTCCCTGGGCGCTCTGGCACCCGGTCTCTTAGTGCAAACCACACTGGTGGGAGCAGAGCAGCGGCAGGCATCTTGTATGGTTTGATACAGTTGATCTGACTTGTAGATAGTCAGGAAAAGGCTTCTGAGAGCGGTGGCATTAGTGGGCCTCCTGCAGGCTAGCCCAGGAGGACAGCTGTTCACACTACGATCGGTGCCTGTCACAGGTGCAGCAGCCTAGTGGAAAGCCGAGCTTCCTTCCGGGTGTCAGTGTCAAGCAGTTCATTCTAATCCAGACCTCTTTTTTTTTTCAGAGAGGTCCAAGAGTCTTTCAGGATTCAGGGCCTTCATGCTTCGGAGTGAACACACATTCCAAGTGGAAGTGTGCGATCTGAGCTCCGTTCCTGCCGCACTGTACTTGACTGAGCTGTGCCTCTGTTTCTCTGCACTGTTGGGGGTGGTGGCTTTCTGTCATCCAACACGTCTGTAGGAGTTCCATGTGATACACAACTCAGTTCTCTGCAGGTAGTGAGCAGACTGAATTTTATTGTTGAAAGCAATCCCCCGGAGGTTCTGTTGCAGTCCGATCTTCTGGCAAGGAGAGAATCAGGACCTAGAGAAGCTGGTTAACCGTGTTACACAGCAGTTGTTTTGAATTTCTGACTTCATTTCAGTGTTGTAGTTGAACCGAGGGCCTTTGCACCAAGCTACATCCCCAGCCCTTTTTTATTTTTAATTTTGAGACAGTGTCTCACTAAGTTGCTCAGACTGGGCTTAACCTGTGATCTTCTGTCCCAGCCTCTCAGATTCCTGGGATTCAGGTGTGTGCCGCCGTACCTGGCTGAATTGTGACTTTTGAGTAACAGTCTTAAAGGCTGTGCAGAACAACAAAAAGGCTTTGGCTCTGGCAGCCTTGAGTTTGAATAGTGACTGTGCTTCTTACTGTCTTTGTGACCACTTGTAAATTCTTTCCATATCTGTAAGTGGGCATAATGCCACTTTTCTACCAGAAAAGATGCACCGACACTCCATTTGTAAACTGCTTCTCATGGTGACTGGGACCAGTGGTAAGAGCTGTGGGTGTCTTTCTGTCCACCAAATGAGAAGGAGAGCAGGCCTGACCTCCCCAGGACTTCAGTGATGGTTCTAAAGCTATCTCTGTCCACACAGACACAGAGGCAACACCAGGCATACCTGTGATATTTAGCATGTGCAGGAAGCAAAATAATTATTTTCAGTGAAACAGGAATCTACTAAAGGTGCCTAAGAAACAACTGCCACATGGTCCATCCTATTACAGACTTCTGTTCCCTGCACAGCCATCTGCCTGCCGAATGCCACCCAGGAACCCCGCTGTCTTCTGTGGGAGTTTAAGTGGAATCTCCGGGGCTTCGTGTGTGGACGCATGTTGGGAGGGGAGACACTGGCCTTGGTGGCAAAGCTGGGTAGTGGTTTCCCTCCTGTGGCTGGAGGCAGATGGTGGGGTCAGTGCATGGTTGTGTTGCTGACCTCCCAGCGGGCTCTGGGCTCTCTACGGGGTTCCCTTTTCCACCCTTCATGTATATTGAAATCTTTATCTAGTGTCAGAGTCCAGCTTTTTCTGTAAAAAAAAGAGCCCTGCCCCACCCAGTTCCAGGCAGCAGTGAAACACTGAAACCGTGCCCTGCAGGGCATTCTGCAGATCCTGCCTCACACAGCTGCTTGTGCAGCTCCGTCTTGTTGGCTGAGCTCTTTGTCACCACAGTGAATTGCACAGTCCCAGGCGTGTTAGTCAGCTTTCTGTCACTGTAACAAGGACTCAACATTATCATCTTTTAAACAGAGAAGATTGATTTTGGCCCAGGGTTTAGAGGTTTTGGTACATCCTGGATTGGTTTTGTCCTTTTGGGCTTGTGTTCCAAGGCAGCACGTCATGGAGACACAGAACTGCTCACCTTATGGCCGAAAAGCAAAAGAGGAAGAAGGAAGGGACTAGCGTCCTACCGTCTTCTCCAAGAAGTTGCCCCAGGACCTAAGACCTTCCTCTTGCACCACCTTGTAAAGGTTCCAGGATTCTCTATGGTTCTGGCTGGGGCCGGGCCTGTAACACGGAGCAAACCCTGATGCCCCTATGACAGGGGGCAGGAGAGTTTGCCCCTGGGGGTTCCGTGGAGTTTTACTTTGGCTTCCCTGAAGGCCATCCATTCTCAGTTTGTATCTCTGATCACAACAGTTCACTGTGCTTACAGTAATCATAGCATTTGCTCCACCAAACCCTGTACACCTGCTATTGATTTTATATCCATTTATCTCCTCTTCAGCTCCATGTAGTGGGGATATGTGTCAGAGTGAGGAAGCAGATTTCTTGCGGAAGGACTTGGACATGTCACACAGGCTATTCAGAGCACCGGAACAACTCTGTGCTGCCTCACAGGCCACCGTCCCTTCTTAGCACAGAGGGGACAGATCTGGGGATGCCTTCCCCTCCTTGCAGCACTCCTTAGCACATGGATGAAGGCGTTGGTGGCCTCTGCTTTTTTTTTTTTTTTTAGGTTTTTTTTTTGAGACAGGGTCTCGCTTTGTGGTTCAGGCTGGCCCTGAGCTCAGCCTCAAACTCACATCACAGCAATCCTCCTGCCTCTGCCTCCTGAGTGCTGGGATTATAGGCGTGAGCAACCACGCTTGGCACTGTGGTATGTGGTGCTGATTGCTGCTGGGTGTGAGTCTCCACGCCCAGTATTGTATGTGGTTACCGGGGAATCGAACCCAGGTCCTTGCGCTTGCAAGACAGGCGCCGGAACCACTGGGCTAACTCCCCAGCCCTGGTGGCCTCTGCTTTTGAGCTGCTTACTTTCCAGCAAATGCTGGCTCCTTGCTGGAGATGTGACATTGGTGACTGAATTTACATGGCACCTGGTGGCTTTTCACACTCCCCTTCCCACCTCCCTGGGGACTGGGATAGGACAGATGGCCACAGGCACAGTCTTCTCAGTTTAGCAGTCTCTCTGCGAATCACATTTGGGGAAAAGTTAAGTTCATGCAGTAGCTCAATTTCGGGAACATGGTTTCATACTGCTGGGAAGTTGTTTAACACTTGGATAAATCACACTTCAGTAGAACTCATTTGGGAACAGAGCTTCATTTCACTGTAGGTGGCTGTGATTCCCACCCACCAGCCCTCCCACCCTACAATAAATCTAGGCTGATAAGGTGAATGCTGTGCTGAGCCAGGCTATTTCTGGGCCCACAATAGAATTATATTAATCTTCCTTTTCACCACTGCCACCTTTAATTCTTTTTCCCTTGAGTATAGCTGCCTTGTCCTTAAGATCTCAGAGACAGGAAAGATGACAGCAGTTTGCCTCCTTCCTTGTGTGCACATGAAGATAGCAAGGCCCAGAGACTGGGCAGGGCCCTGGGTGTCGTGACTGCTGAAGGCCTGGACTCGATCCAGGGCTCTGACTTCTCTCTAACTTTGGCCTCCCATTGCTGCCCTGCCCTGATGCCTGCCCTTTGCTTCTCTTTCAAGACAGAAGCAGTTTATATTCAGTTGTTAATGAGTCAAAGAAAATACATGGTCACTGTTAAACCCTGCTTACCAGGATGGCTTAATTTCCTGTTAGCCCTTATGTTCTCTCTTACTTATCTTTGGTAGAGGTCATTAAAATGTCTTGACAGATTTGTGTGCACTCAAATGTAACTCAAGGTTTAAACCCTTATATGGGTTTGATTGATAGGATTTAACTGATAGGAAGGGAGAAAAAAGCAAAGGGTAAGTGTACTGAGAGAGACAATTATTAATTTTTTTTTTTTTCAGATAGGGTCTTGCTTTGTAGTTCAGGATGGCCCTGAGCTCCCTATGTACCCCAGGTGAGCTGAAACTCACAAAAGTCCTGAGTGCTAGGATTGCAGGCATGAGTCACCATGCCCAGTATTGTTGTATGTGGTTACCGGGGATTGAACTCAGGCTTGCAAGGCAAACGCTGGAACCACTGAGCTAAAATCCTTGGCCCCTTAATGTTTCTTTTAACAGCTAACCTAGAATGGCAACACTGTTATACCTTTCGGATCTAAAAATCCTCACATTTTGATTTTTCAGTATGGTAGGTAGAGGTATAACTCAAAAGTAGGTATTCAGACTGCTGAAGCTTTTTTGTTTTATTTATTTATTTGTTTATTTATTTTTCTAGTGCTGGGGTTGAAATCCAGAGCCTTATGTATACTAGACTGGGGTTGAGCTACATCTGAACACCTGGCAGCTGTTCTTGAATCTTTGTGGGGGTCACTTTTGACCAATTAAATATGGTTTTAGGCTGACCTAGCTAAAGCCTCCAGATGGGACCGGGAGATATGACTCCTGCTCAGGCTGTTGTAAGTAAAGTGTTCAGCACAGGGTCTGGCACAAAGGAAATGGGGAGTATTGACTGGTTAGCTGGAGTCCATTACTGAACCATATGTGACTGGTGGTATCACAACATGGCTGTAGTCTGACGGCCTGAAAGAATGAAAGCTTCTCCCAGAATAGCCCAGGCAGCTCCCAGGACGGGCTCAGAGGCAGGATGTGGCAAGCCAGGGGGTAAATGAGAGCTTCTCTTTTGGAAGAAAGGGAAGTAGTTGGGGAGGAGAAGAGAGGGAGAGAGAGCTTGGTGGCCAGGTCTTTTATCTCTGCTGCAAGCTTGTGCTTCCTCTTTGAACACGGGACAGACTCTGCAGAATTTTGACCCAGAGTGCTCCAGGTCCTACGAGTGCCTGTCATGCTGGCTCTGTAGTTGGGTTGCTTTTCCCCACAGCCGACAGCTCAAGTTGAATGTGCAGTAGAGCACTGTCTTAGATTTTGTTTCCTAATCCTGGTCATCGGTGTATTCTTCTTCTTTCCCTTGGTAGCTTCTGTGATCCTCTGAGGATTCACCCTGAATATGGTGTGCCATCCTAGATCACCTTTTCCAGCTAAGTTAGAAAAGTGACTTTCAATCCATTTTCCTACTTGTGTACTTCAGCACATATTCCTTTCAGTTCTCTACACAGGTTCTCCTAATAGCCCACTGTGACACCAGGTCAGAGAGAGACTGTTCAGGTAAGTTGATCAGAGCTGCAGAACTCTAGTTTCAAATCTAGGGTTGCTTGTACAGTGTGAGCACATTTGTACACGTGTGTGGCGCTGGAGATTGATCTCAGGGCTTCAAACATGCTGGTAATAAACTAATCCCCAGCCTTTTGATACCTTTTATTAAGAGCATAGTCTGCACATCAGAGGAAATTTATATTGTGAGTAAAAATAGCCCTCAGGGATCCAGTAATACATACATTATATAAATGGGCAAACTAAATTTGGGAACTTTAGTGTCTCTGGAAAAGCAGCTATCATTCCTAAACTTAGTGCTCAGACAGCTGTACTGTAGATCAGTGTTGGCTTTAGTATGGGGGTTTTCTGTTGGACTGGTTGCTGTGCAGAAGCTTCTCTTGACTTTCCTTTGGACTGGCACATCGGGTGGCTGTGTCTGGCCGTGCTGTCAGAGGCTGCTGTGTGCTGGGCCTTTGTTGGGGAACAGGAAGTGTAGGCACGTAGAGGGAAGTCACCAGGGGCCTCTGAGGACCTAGAGGAAAGCCGAGCGCAAGCTTTTAGACTTAGATTTCTGTGGTACTTAGCCTTTCACCTTCAAAAAGTGGGTAACTTGAGTTTAGGAGCTTCTTCTTGACTTCCTTCTTTTGAACTCATCTAAACATCTACTTTGGGAAAATACATGATTTTGCTTCCAAAACTACAAATTTAAATTTCTTCTTGATCAAGCTGTAATATCTCCCCTGAATTTTAAATGTTTAAATATTTTGTTTTTGTTTTGAGACAGTCTGACTTCAAACTCGTGGTCCTTCCACCTTAGCCTCCCAAGTACTAGGATTATAGGTGTGTACTGTCAAGCCTGGCTTAGATGTGTAAATATTAAGGCAGATGTTCGCACAGCATTGCTAAAACCTAAGGCATCAGCTCCTCTGAAGAGCTAAATGAGCTGGGCCTTCAGACTGTTTTCTTAGCATTTTCTTTCTTCAGTGGAAGAGGAGTGAGTGTGAAACTGGACCAAAGATGTGCTCACTTCGGCATCATGTACACTGAACAGAACAGAACAGACCTGGACTGGGGCGCATCTCTGTGGTGGAGTGTGTGCTGAGCGTGAAGAAGCAGTGGGTTCAGTGCCCAGCACCAGGCATAATGAACAAAAGTAAATTACTGTAGATAAGATTGAGAACAGTGAACCTGATCTAGCCAGAGAGAAAAACTCATAGATTGGAAATTCTCTGACCTTCTTGTGTCTACCTATTCATAGTAAGAGTAAAACAAATAATGAACTAAATTTAACAAGGAAAGAAAATAATTAAAGAAGTATGAAAATCTCGTCTCCACTTCTGTGGTGTAGGTGTTTGCTCAGAGCTCACTGCCTTCTCACCCAGAACTAGACCAAGGGAGGGGAATGAAGACTTTCAGTCTTGTTGAGGTCACTTTAAGGGACCTGATTTGACAGTAGTATGATAAATGGTCTGACCCAACAGTGGCGCAGCACAGAGGGCAGGTGCACTGCTCGAAGGGGCAGAGCCGGGCCGTGGCTTTCCACGGCTGTGTGCCTCCCTTTTGGCTACCCACACACCATAGAGCCTACTTAGAGAGCGCTCACTTGTCCAAATGAGAGACCCAAGTTCTCTTCTCCCCAGAGACGACTGATGCTATCTCCTTGAAATGAGGCCATGGGCTGGAGACACCAAGCCACCAACCCTTGTGATAAACTGGCTATGTGTTGGGAACTTCGTATCCCCTCTCAAGTTCCATTATTCACTAGAACAATTCCTGTGTTACTATTTACAATTTTACCATATCAGAGGATAAAAATGAAAATGGGCAGAAAGAAGACATGTTGGGCACTAAGCATCCGGTCAGGCTCCTGGAAGAAGATTGAGGGTCATTAAGTGCAATGCTCCTTGTGCCCTTTTTTTGCAGGTCAGGGCACACTGCTGTTAAGAGAGCAGAGTGTGGGGCCAGGGATTTAGCTCAGTGGTTCCGGCACCTGTCTTGCCAAGCGCAAGGACCCGAGTTCAATCCCTGGTAACCAAATACTGTACTGGGGGTGGAGACTCACGCCCAGCAGCAACCAGTACCACATTCCACAGTTCATGCGTGGTGGCTCACGCCTGCAATCTCAGCACTCATCAGGCAGAGGCAGGAGGATTGCTGTGATGTGAGTTTGAGGCTGAGCTCAGGGCCAGCCTGAACTACAAAGCGAGACCCTGTCTCAAAAACCTAAAAAAAAGAGAGAGAGAGAGCAGAGTGTGGTGGACCAGTTGGCCACGCACATTTCAGTGTGGAAGATTTTGTTGGGGTAGCATTGCTGGGCAGGACTGGGTTAATCCTCCGCTGAGCGGTCAAACTTGATCCTCAGCTCTTCAGCTCCTGCAGATAGGGCTGCAATCACAGGGCTGGAAGCCCCACCTCTCCAAGCACCTTGGTCTGTCCAGCCCTGCCCTTACCTGCTCTCCTTGTAGTGCACCCTGTCACCCTGAGTCAGCTTGCTAGCTCAAGCTCCCAGGGCCTCCACCAATACTAGATGCTCCGGTTGCATAGGAAATTGAAAAGGTTCACATGCTGCCTCTCAGAAATGGGACAGAGGTCAGCCAGATTCTTTCTTATTTACCCCTCTACCCTCAAAGCAGTCTAGTCCTCATTGTGTGACGTTTAAGCAACACCTCCTGGGTGCCCAGTCAGAAAGCTAGAGCCACCCTTCACTCCCCTCCTTCTCAGGCCAGGAGCCCATGTGGCTGCCGCACTTGGCAGCTGTGATTCTGTCTCCCCACAGAGACAGGTCAGAAAGCGCAGGGCTCTGAGCTGAGCACTGGCTGTGTGGCATCCACACGCTCCTCTGTCTTTTTCTCCTGCTGCCTTCAAACGGATTCCCTCTCGTTTTTCCCTATCTCTGAGCTCGGTGTTGCTGCCAGACTCTTGATTCCAAAATGATCTTCTCACGGGCTTGCTTTGGAATTTGTTGTTGCAGAACAATGTGTATATTTCCATTTGTGTGAAACAAAACAGAGCATACAGGATGTTCCCAGAGATGTGCTTGGAAGGATCTCGAAGAGGATACACAGCAGCACGCAGGCGTCTGTGGGAAGGCGGCACGTGGAGTGACATGTGCAGTTCTGGACTGGTTGCACTTTTGCTGCCCGCTGAATTACAGACCCTTCCCTCTCACCGCTCTCTAGCATGGTTGCTGTGCCCCTCAAGGTACCATCTTGCCTGAGGCTCACCTGCCTGGCCCCTGGACATGCCCACTTTCCCAGGCTGATGCCCAAGCCTGCTGCTTTCCCCTTCCCATCCACAGGGAAGATGGACACCTAAGATTGCAACGTGGGCTCTGCGCTTTCTAACCTGCGCTTCTACTTCCCTGTCTTAGACAACTGGCGTGGGGGGTCTTTCCTCTGTTCCCACAGCCTCATCTGCTCTCCTGGCTTCTGGCATTTGGAGCTGACCCTGCCCAGGGAGCTGCTGCTGTGCCCGTTCCTACCTTCCAGGATAGGCGTATCTCATGCTCGCACTGCCTGCCTCTGCCCACCAGTCTGATCAGCCTGGCTTTCTGGCTTGTCTCACTGCCCAGGAGGGTAGGGATCTTGTCATCTTTGGTTGCTCCTTCCTGGCCCCTAGCACACGTGCCTGTCACCCTGCAGACACTCCGGAATGCACCGGACTGCCGCTGAATGCCACACAGGTGTGCAGTCATGTGCCCTCCTAGATTGGAGCCATCCTGGAAGTTTCCGTTCTCGTGGTCCCTCCTCCAGGGACTCATTTTTCCTTTACTTTGGTCCCTCGTCTTCCTCTAGCTGTTGTGGAACTAGTTTGGAATCTGGCCTTTTTCCTCCAAAAAGCAGCGAGAACAAGTCACACGCAGAGTTAACTGTATTGTGTGCACAGCAGATTGGACTTGAGGTGTGGGCGGAGAGGGTGTGGAGTGTGTTTGTTGGGTTACAGGCGGTAGAGATGGCTTCCAGCCTGGTGGCCTTAGGTATTTTTGCTCTTAAATGGCATTTGTCACTCTACCACTTTGGATTCCTTCCTTACCCCCCATTTTTTCCTGAAACAGGGTCTTGCTGTGTAGTCCAGGATACCTTTGAATTCCTGGTGATCTTCCTGCTTCTACCCTACCCACCCCCCTTCCTCTCTTACTGGTTCAACACCATTCCCCAGACCAGATTCTTCCACCTTACTCTGTGTTTAATTTAGTTCTTGAGCCCCACCCCTGCCCTTTGCTCAGCCTGACTGAGTGTGCCCCAGAACCATCCCATCCCATCCCATCCCCCCAGGCTCCTCCTTTTGTTGCTGTATCACATTGGGCTGTGCGAACAGGCTGGGTTGTGGTCCTTTTTGTGATTCCAGGAGTTCCTCAGCTGAAGGGGGCAAGCTTTGGATGCTGTTTGGTTGTTTTCTTTTCTTTTTTTTTTTTTTTTGAGACAGGGTCTCGCTTTGTGATTCAGGCTGGCCCTGAGCTCAGCCTCAAACTCACATCACAGCAATCCTCCTGCCTCTGCCTCCCGAAGGCTGGGATGACAGGCGTGAGCCACCACGTCCGGCACTGTGGTATATGGTACTGGTTGCTGCTGGGCATGAGTCTGCACACCCAGTATGGTATGTGGTTACCAGAGGATTGAACCTGGGTCCTTGCGCTTGTAAGACGGGCACGGAACCACTGAGCTAAATCCCCGGCCCCGTGTTGTTTGCTTGTTTGAAAAGAATAGGAATGCGCAAATCTTAACTCATTGCTTTTTGGTCAAATTTGTTTTGTTCTTTAATGGCTCAAAACTGTCTAATTTAAAGTGAAACGAAATATGAACACCTGTCCTCCCATTTTTTTGTTTCTTTCTAAGCTTTTATTCTCTACACTGTTCTTATGGTGTTCCTAATTCCAGTTTGCCCCACTGTGCACAGCGTGGCTCCTACCAGAATGCCCTTTGTGCCTTGGGTTATCTCAGTTTTATTTGTTGAGCCAGGTAGGTGGTTCAGGTCTTATCGCTGCAGATCCTCTCACATCCTTATAGCATGTCCTGAGCTGTGAGCACTCTGTCCTTGGCCCCTCATGAGAGTGCAGCTGCTGTGGGATGGTCTGTGACCCCAAGTCTTTTTGGGGGGTCAAGGTAAAACCAAAGGAAAGCAGAGAAGGTAATATAAGTACAGGAGCAATGAAACTGCCTGTCCCACCACAGCTGATCTCATCACTGCCTGTTCCTCCACTGCTCGCCCCTGTGCTTTCTTTTTCTCTCCCTAGTAAGTGAGACAATGTTGTATTTGTTTGAATGGTAACATATCTGATGTGCGTATGTCTGTGTCACTCTGGACGACAAGTCACTTCTCTCTGAAACCTAGTTTCTCTACCTTTAAAGTCAGGGATTGAGACTAAATGACCAAAGGCAAAAACTTTAGTTTTATGTTAGGGGTGGGGTTTCCACATGTTGCTCAGGCTGGCCTCAAATTTGTCATCCCCCTGCCTCAGTATATTGAGCAGCTAGGATTGAAGGCAAATGGCAGCACACTGGGTAAGTCCTTAACTTTTCATGAAGCTGTCCTGGCTGGTGGAGTATTTCACAGTTGTTCAAGCTTTTGTGTACATATTCCCTGGGCCTTTCTAGGTGCTGTGCAGACCACAGTACTCCTTTTTCATAGGTAGGGAAACTGAGGTAGGAAAAGTTTACTTTCCCAGTGTCACTTGGTGCTGTTCTGGGAGAGCTAGGCCACAGATGCTGATTCTTCTGATCTTGTTACCCTTACCCCCTTTTTGTGGTGCTGGGGATGGAACCTAGAACCTTTACACCCAGCTGTATCAATAACCTTTCCCCTTTACAAAAATGTGTTTTCAGAGTTTTAAATTGTCCAGGGTGGGCTCAAACTTGTGATCTTAACTTGGCCTCCCAGAATGGCAGGAGGATAGACATATGCCACTGCGCGTGGTCCCTGATCCTTTTACTTTGACCTGAATTTTCCTTTAGAATTTTTGATGTCTAGCCTGTGAGAATCCTGATTATCAGAATAGTCAGAAAGGGGTAAAAGGTCTTATCTAGTTAGTCTTCATTGTCGAAGCCTAATTATTTATTTTGAGCAGGGTTTCACTATGTAATTCAAAAGTGTCATAACACTTTTGAAATGTTAGCTCCATTATCTTTTATGTAATTCGGCTGGCTTTGAACTCAGTATGTAGCTCAGGGTGGCCTCAGACTCACAGCGATCCTCCAGCTTCAGCCTCCTGAGTGCTGGGATTACAGGCATGTGCCACCATTCCTGGCAGAGGACTACTTTGAGAGAGGGAGAGAGGGAGAGAGAGAGAGGGAGAGAGAGAGAGGGAGAGAGAGAGAGACAGTGTGTGTGTGTTTGAAAGGTATTCTGGCCAGGTGTAGAGTTCTGAGTTTGATGGTTTTCTTCTAACACTTTTGAAATGTTAGTTCCATTATCATTTGGGTTGCATTGTTTCTGCTGGTATAGGTTTTTCTGTTTAATCTTCTGGTGTATGGTGTTGTTTGGTTTTATTTTTTTACTCTGGATTTGTTTCCTCTGTTCACTTTTTTTTGTAAACAAGGTCTTGCTATGTAGTTCAGGCGTGCCTTCAAACAACTAAATTGTCCAGGCTGGCCTCAAATACATAGTAATCCTCTTGCTTCAGCCTCCTGAGGGCTGGGATTATAGGTGTGTTATTCAACACCTGTTGAATTTTGCAAAAAAAATTTTTTTTTTCAGGTTTTTTGAGACAGGGTCTCGCTTTGTGATTCAGGCTGGCCCTGAGCTCAGCCTCAAACTCACATCACAGCAATCCTCCTGCCTCTGCCTCCCGAGTGCTGGGATTATAGGCATGAGCCACCACGCCCGACGCTGTGGTATGTGGTGCTGATTGCTGCTGGGCGTGAGTCTCCATGCCCAGTATTGTTATGTGGTTATCGGGGATTGAACCCCGGCCCTTGTGCTTGCAAGACAGACGCCCGAACCACTGAGCTATATCCCCAGGCCCGAATTTTGCAAAATATTTGACTGTTATTTCTTCATATATTTTTTCTATCTTAGTCTCTGATTTGTGTAAGAATATACTTACATGCATTAAACCATTTGATTTTATCTTGTTACTACTCCTGGATACTGTATTCTAATTTCTTTTTCTTTTTCATTTTGTGCTTTAGTTTGGATCATTTCTGTTAACCTACAGTTTAAGGTCTTTGACTATTAACCCAGTCCTGTCCAATATACTGAAGAGCCTGTTGATCTCAGATGGCATGTTTTAAACATTTCTGGGGCCGGGGATATAGCTCAGTGGTTGCGGCGCCTGTCTTGCAAGCGCAAGGACCCGGGTTCGATCCCCGCTAACCACATAACAATAGTAGGCGTGGAGACTCACCCCAGCAGCAACCAGTACCACATAACACAGTGCCAGGCATGGTGGCTCATGCCTGTAATCCCAGCAGTCCCGGAGGCAGAGGCAGGAGGATTGCTGTGATGTGAGTTTGAGACTGAGCTCAAGGCCAGCCTGAACCACAAAATGAGACTCTGTCTCAAAAACTTTAAAAAAAAAACAAAAACATTTCTGGAACTGGGCAGTGTTAACATGTCTTGTAGTTCCAGGTACTTTGGAGGCTGAGGAAGGAAGATCCCTTGAGCCTAGGAGTTTGAGAACAGCCTAGGCAGTAATGAGGATGCTGTCCAGGACAAAAATCTAAGACCTAGAGAATCTAGGACTCGGTGGTAAAGTGTATGCTTAGCATGGGCAAGGTCCAAGATTAAATCCTCAGAACCTCATTAAAATTTTTAAAAAATTATCATTTCCTCATGATTCTATTTTAAGTTTTTATCTGTGATGAAATTCTCCCTTAGATGAGCCTTTTTTGGGGAGTAATAGGGTGTGGTATTAGGGATTGAACCCAGGCTTACACTGAGCTATGTCCCCAATCATATTGTCTTTTTTATTTTGAGACAGTGCCTCACTCTGGTCATGGGTGTGAATTTGTGATCCATCTCCTCCTCAGTCTCCGAGAGTACTGGGATTACAGACTTTGCCACCATGCCCAACTATATTATCCACTTTCAACACATTCAGCATAGTTATTTTAAAGACCCTGTCTGACGATGGTCCTAACATCTGATCATCTCTGGGTCTGGCCCACGATTGTCTCTGATGGGGTTATTTTCTTTCCATTTTGATGTTTGTGTCTTGTGATTTTTGAGTGGATGCTGCTTTTGAAGAAGACAGACTGGTGATCACCTTTCTACCTGGAAAGTGTGCTCTTCTGTTGTGCTGGGAAGAGAGGGTTTGGATGTTGTTAGCTAAAAGTGCTGCTGAGGTTGAGTTTTCTTGTTGATGCTGTTCATTTCCACCTACCACACTGGCTTCAGATTTCTCCAGCGGTTGCCTTTTGTCTTATGGTTAGAGTGGTGCCCGAGCTGTGTAGGGTTTTTTTCCCCTCAATATTCCTACTGCTTTCTTTTCTACGAACTGCCCCTTAATGCCTGGCCACAGGAGGTGGGTTTTTCTGTAGCTCTGTTTTACCTTAGGGATGAACTGTAACTGTATATCCATTCATTCATGTGAGTATCCATTCATTCATGCAGTATCCATATCATTCATTCATTATTCATGTGCTGGAAATGGAACCCACTCACACACGCTAGGCCAGTCAGTGGTCTACCACTGAACTAGACTCCTCAGCCCGCCTGAATTTGTTTAGTTTTCTGAGACAAGGTCTGTTACCCAGGCTGCCCTTGAACTTTTGACCCTCCTGCCTCAGCTTCCCTAATAGCTGGGGTTACAGGTGTGGGCTCCTATGTCTGGCTTATGGTAGCTTTTAATGTGGTGCTACAAGTTGAGTAGAGATAGAGAGGATCTCTGTTGTCCTGGTTGATCCCTGTGGGTAGGGTCCCTAAGAGTGGGTTTTTCCCTCATCCCTTCCCTTTCTCTGTACAGCACCTGTACCATACGTACTTTGTATTTATGGCAGGTCTTAGGCAAGATGAGGATTCCTGTACCTCCCCCAGCAGTACCAGACCTTTGCTTTGTGTTGCTGTTGAGTCTGGCTTTGGGCTTAGGTCATTCTGTTTGTCTGTTAGTTTTTGAAACAGTGTCCAACTATGTGGCCCAGGCTGGTCTTGAACTCCTGGACTCAGGCTGTTTTCCTGGCTCAACGTCCTGAGTGGCTGGGACTGTTGATGCGCCCCCCTGAGCCTGGCTGGGTCTGGAATCTAACTGTGGGGAGCCGTGCCTCGGCATAGTCATTTGTATGGTTTATAATGTGCTTCACTGAATTTAGCAAGTTTTCCTCGCTGATGGCTGTGCACGCAAAGCACATTCTGGCCGCCTACTCTCTGCCTGGTGACAGATGTGTAGGTGGGAAAAGTCTCGCAGTGACTGTTCCTGAAAGCAGCTCCGGACCCTCCCCAGGGCCAGTGACATTGGTAGGAAATCAGCCGCTCATGGGGCAGCCCAGGGCTGCGCTTTCACATGTAGTATGTGAAACCAGTAAAGAGAAGAAGAGCCTCGGCGCAGCTGCAGATACTGTCCTGGGAAAGGGACACGAAACCTTTGGGTGTCAGGAGAACTAGTTTCAAAGAAAAAAACCCAACCCCGACCTGGGTTCAGTTCTGATGAACGTGTGCAGCCTGTTGTGGGTCCCCGTGTCTACCGCCCCACCGCACAGTTACAGTTGGAGTGTTGAGAGAGCCAGGACAAGGCATTTCCTGGGGTCGTGCCCTCCTCCGTCTTGCAGGGAGAATGCACATGCACAGCAGGGTCGGGCATTGCTTCTCAGAGTGTTTTGCTTCTGAGTTCCATGGTGTGGGGCCCTGATCATTTTGACTGTTGAGAAAGCTCAGTGGCAGTGGTTGCATCCTGTTTTCTCCTTGAATAGGGGGTTATTTGTCCTGCTTGGATCTGCTTCCAGAATCCGAGAAGGCCGTCAGTGAAACAATAAAGGTATATAGGCAGCTAAGAAGAGTTTAAACCAGTTTGTGAGGAGAAATAAAAGGAAGTTGTAGAGAGTAACTAAAAGTTAACTGTAGCTGGGCATGGTGGCAACCCTCCTATAATCTCAGCATTCTGAGAAACTGGGGTTGGAAGCTCACAAGTTTGAACTCAGCCTGAGCAACTTAGCTAAGTTTCTAAGATCTTTTCTAAAAAAACAAACAAAAATATCATGGCCAAGGATTAGTGCTGTGCCTGCCTTGCAAGCACAGGGTTCAGAGTTTGATCCCTGGTATGGGGGGTAGGGTGGGGGAGGAAGAAACATACACATATAAAAAGGCACTGGGGATATACTTCAGTGTGAAGGCCCTGGGTTCAACCTCCGGTACCGAAAAAGAAAAGAAGGCTCATTAAATACTAGGAAGATATTTGTAATGTTGGTACTGGGTAATTGTTGGTTAATAATAATATTTGATTAGATCGAATTTGAGTTCTGCTGTGATGAGTTCCCTCAATTCCCTGACACCCCCATTGTGTGATAAACACTGTCTCCCCAAGGGAGAGGCCTTGAAGTGACACCCTGCGGACCGGCTGCTGAGGTGGACAGAGATCCGGTCCACACAGTCAGCGGGCACCATAACTTGTGGGTTGTGAATGCATGATGCGGTGGGTTTTCAGAGTTGGGACTCGCAGTGGGCACTTAGATCTAGAACAGGGAGCTGCCAGTGCCTAGGGCCTCCCTCCCTGCCGGATGTCAGGGTTCTCCAGATAGACACCCCAGGAGCTGGGGGAGTGGCATTGACAGTTATTTCAGTGAATTGGCTCACATAATTGTAGAGGCCTGAGAAGTGGGAAGTCAGAGGTGGGCAGTGGGCCTGAGACCCAAGAAGGCTGGAGTGGAGGTCCAGGGCCAGTACAGGAAGGTGGGCCTGACTCAGTGGGGCTGGCCTACAAGTGGAGAGTAAGGCAATGAAATTTAAGCACACAGCCTGGGCACTGTCACCTTGCTGAGCTCATCTGAAGCTCACTGATGTGTGCACCCCTCCTCCTCCGAAGGTTGCTGCTGAGTTTCCTAGTCTGCAGCTTCAGGAGGTACTGGAGGTTGAACTGTGCTCCCTTCTGCTCCACTGCTTTGCCAGGCTGAGTGTACACACCCTGGGGTCTCACTGGCGGGACAGCGCCCCCTAGAGGCTGCCAGGTGGAGCTGTGGGCGAGGGGGTCCCCTTCCCCACCTGTCAGTGGGCTGGGCAGAGTCCAGTCTCCTCTTACTATGTTGTCCACCTCCTGCAGTGACTCTAGAAACCCCAGTGCCAGTTCCCCTAGTTCTCAGCTCCGTGGCGTGGCCCTCCTGTGGGAACACAGCTCTTCTGCTGCTGTCCTGGTCACAGATATCGACACAGCTCTGCCTCCCCTCCCCTCCGAGTGTGCTGTTTTTATGGCTGTGGAAACTGAGGACCGGAAGTGAGCCAGCCCACTTGCCCGGTCGCAGGGACGAAGAGTGGTAGAGGTTGTGGGGAAGGAGCTGTAGCCACAATGTGGGTGCCGGACCCTCCCTCGGTCTGTGTGTCTCCCCCCGCCTTCTCTGCTCCTGACACATGTCTTGCCGGCTGCAGTAGCTTCCTGCTTGCCAGACAGCTCGTCCCCTCCTCAAGGGCTCTCCCGGCAGAAGTCTAGAGTGGGGCTGGTGACAGCTGACCGAGTTTGGCTTGCATCCCTGACCTGTCTGAGGCTGTCTGAAGCCCTCATTCTGTCTGGCCCTCACCTCCCCACCCCTCCAGTTCTGCCTTAGGCCAGAGAGTTGGCCAGGGCAGAGTGGAGCCTCGGAGGACTTCTGTTCCAGGACTTGGTGACCTTCCACTAATGAGCTGTGTGACCTTGTGCTCTGTGGTCCTGTTTGTTCACCTCTGAGGGAGGGTTGGACTGGGTGGTCTTTGGAGGGAATATGTTTTGAAACAGTGTCTCACTATGTAGTCCTGCCTTAGTCTCTCAGGTGCTGAAATGACAGGAGCGAGTCCCCATCCCCAGCCTGGTGGGCTGTAAGGTCCCATTCTGCGCTTCATTTTGTAGCGCTACCTGACCGATGATGGTACCTGGGACCGAACCAAGAGCCGTCATACTGAGCTGTGAACCCAGCCCTTCTTTCTCACTTTATTTTGAGACAGAGTCTTGCTAAGTCACTGAGCTTGAGAATCACTTGTGGTCTTCCTGCCTCAGCCATCTACAGTGCTGAGATGACACGGGTGTGTCACCGTACCGGGTATGCTGCTGCTTACTTTATTTATTTATCTTGCTGCTGCTTATTTTAAACACTGAGCCGGGAAGGGAAGATTCTAGTGTGACAGTGTAATTAGGGTTGGCAGATGGGGTGCGGGAGAGAGATGTTCTTGTCCATGGGAGATGTTCTTCCCTCCTTTTCTCTGCACCTCCCCGCTGTCCTCAGAATGCAAGTGACAACCCTTGTTTTTCTCTGCGCTCTCATTTCAAACCTGTAATCGTCTGCATCTTCGCAGACCAGTGTCTGCTGCTCCACAGCCCAGAGCAGAATCCACGTCATGCTACCATCCCTGAGGTGGGGAGTGCAGTGGAGTGCCAGATGGTGCGCGCTGCCCCCGGAGAGCGCGCGGGGTTTGCCTGTCAGACTTACTGTGTCAGTTTTGTTTTTTGCTTTTGAATCTCCATTCTCATTTTTGCCAATTTTTCTTTTTATTTAAATCTTTATTGGTACATTACATATACACATCATGATTGCACTCCATAATGGGGATTTGTACCAGTATAAGACACAACTCAATTTGCCAATTTTTCTTGAATCTGAGAGACTACAAAAGAGGTGGATTCTTGTCCCAAATTTGGAGCTCTGCGACGTGGCTGAGGGGTGAGGCCCTCTTTCTCTGCTCTCTGCTTGGAGCATGTTACCTGGGCCAGCAGAGGAACCTCCTGAACACCACTGGCCCCTGAGCAAGAGGAAATGACATGAACACTATTATGGTATTGATTGGTTTCTTTTCTTTTTTTTTTTGAGACAGGGTCTCACTTTTGTAGTTCAGACTGGCCTTGAGCTCAGCCTCAAACTCACATCATAGCAATCCTCCTGCCTCTGCCTCCCAAGTGCTGGGGTTACAGGCGTGAGCCACCACGCCCGGCACTGTGGTATGTGGTACTGGTTGCTGCTGGGTGTGAGTCTCCACGCCCAGTATGGTATGTGGTTACCGGGGATTCGAACCCGGCCCTAGCGCTTGCAAGACAGGCGTCGGAACCACTGAGCTAAGTCCCCAGCCTTGATTGGTTTCTTTCAGTGAGCACTGAACACTGTTTTCATGCGAGGATCTTCCTTGCATCTTTAGATTCAGTTTTGTCTTTCATTCTCTGAAAGATAAAAAGAAAACAAACAAACCTTCAAAGTGCTTTAAGAATTATTAGAATCCAGGTTTGGCCCATGCCTGTGATCCCAGTACTCGGGAGGCTGAGGCAGGAGGATCTGGGCTACATAGTAAGTTCAAGGCCAGTCTGAACTACATAAGGAGACTCTGTCTCAAAAAAAAGAAAGACATAATTTCTGAATCCTTCTGTTGTTGTCTTGGCTCCTCCTCCTTTCTCCCTCGTTCCTTCTCCCCTCCCTTCACCAAACCATTAGTGTAGAAATATGCTGAGAGTTTCACTGTTTCCACCCAGCATAGTGTCACATCCTTGTAATCCCAACACTTTGCGAGGCTGAGGCAGAAGGATGACAAGTTTGAGCTCCACTTGGACATCTTAGCATGACTCTTACCTCAAAGTAAAAAAATAGAAATGGCGGGGGACATGGCTCATGTTGAAGCCCTGGGTTCAATCGCCAGAACTGTCATTGGTGGAGGGTCCAGGACTCCTGAGTGCTGGTGACTTGTAAGTTTGGAGATGCTCTTCTGGCCTTGTGCTCAGGCTCAGGCAACTTAGGAGAAGGTCTTGCCACCGTGGCTTGACACACAGACTGGCTAGGCATGCCAGGTCTGTTCCTGAGCGTCGACTGTGGTCAGATGGCTAGCACAGGAGTTAGAGAAGGAAGGAAGGGGTCCCAGAGCTCAGGCTTCCTTTTCTTCCTGAAGGTTCAAGAATAGCTTCTTTCACACCAGGGAAGTGAGCTTCAAGTCATGTGCCTCTCCAAGTGGAGCGAATTTCCTACGGCTTCTTTGTGCCGTCACCAGATTGGGAGCCCAGGAGCACTCGCTTCTGGGAAAGGTCCCGTGTGCAGGGCACACCACCGCTTCCGTGTGTGATGGAGCCTTAGCATGTAAAATACTGGCGCCAGGACTCTGGCCTTTGTTAGTGAGTCGTCTCAGTGGAAAGACTGAACTTTTTAAAAGATGTAAATAACTCAGGCTGGCCTTGACCTTGCTGTGTGGCCCTTGATTGCCCATGAACTCAGGGTGCTCTGGCATGGCCATCCTAGGCTTGTAGGTGTGCGCTATCACACCTGTCTGCTGAGCCTCTGAAGAGGCAGTGTAGTGTCATGTAGGTTAAAGTTCTCTCCCAGGTTGATCCTGGCTGTGCCGAGGACCAGCTACATGATTGGGCAGTTCACCTCCTGCCCAATCCACTCAGGTTCACATAGGTCATCTGTTGTAGTTGTTGTCATTGTCATCATCACTCTCGGGCTGGGGAGTGAGTTGGTTACTAGTATAGGTTATTAGTGTAGGTTACTCAGGACAGTGCGCAGCATATGAGGAGAGCTGTGCCCTTCCAGCCGTTGCTCCTCCACTACTTTGTGCACTCTGGGGTCTACTTTTGACTGCACTTTTGGATCTTGTATTTCCTGCTGGCGCCAGCCCCACCCCCCAGCAGTGACCTCGTCCAAGTCAGAGATGTGCTCTGTGTTTGATGCTGATCTCTAAATGTGGCCTGCAGTGGGCCTCTTAATGGAGAGAACCCCAGAGGTGCCCTCTGTGTCCTTCCAGCTATCATGTTGGCCCTCGTGCTGAGAGATTGGGCCACTAAGACTCAGCCTGACCTGTTCGTGCACATTCAGCACGCACCAGGCTTCACAGTTTTGGAAGCTGGAAGCCTGAGGGTGGGTTGGGGTGTTGGCACAGGGGTGTGGGAGTCTTCCTGGCTGTGGATGGCTGCCTTTCACTGTGCTTGTGCGTCCTCTCCTCTCCACGTGCCCCAACCACCTTCCTCTTAAGGAGCCTCACGTATGTCCTGTCTCACCTGGCCCCTCCCTTTTGACCACATTTTACCTTAATCACCCCTTAACAGTCCCTTTCCAGACAGCCACATTGGCATTCAGCCTTCTGCGTGTGAATTTGGGGGCGGGCGTAATTCAGTCTTGTCTTGTCCTCCCTGTCACTGTCATTGTGCAGACCAGGCTGAGATGAGATGAACACAGTGGAATCTCTGCCACCTCAGAGCAACACCAAGCACTCTTCACTTCTCTGTTGGACACAATGAATGATGCTTGCTGTGCCCACGTAGCTGTGCCTGGTGTGTGCCCATTGCCACAGAAACCCCTGGCAAGCTGTGTGTGCACCCAGAGCCGTTCACACTGTGCAAACTGGCGTTGAAGCCAGCAGTGCATTTAAATACAGGTGAACTGAAGAAAGTGAGCTATAGATGGAGTGATTTTCTCTTTTCCTTTCCTTTTTCCCCCGAGACTGGGGATCAAACCCAGTGCCTTCCTTGCATGTGCTAGGGAAGTGCTGTACCATGGAGCTGCATCCCCAGGCTTCTTTTCCTTTACACGTGGCCAAAAGATCTAGAAAGACTCACTAAGGCCACGTCGCTAAAATACAGCACTGTCAAGTTAGGTGAGCAGTAAGATGGGGGAAGATCACAAGACTAAAATTTTGTCATGATAACGCTGCACGTGTCTCTGTTTTTTACTTCATTGCGTGAAGTTAGGATTTGGAAATCGCACAGCGTTTACGTCCTGGCTGGTGGAAGAGCATGTGGCACTCGTACGGTGGGCCTCGTCTAGAGGGCCTTGCCCCATGGCAGAGAATGCGTGCGTGAGCACAGGCTGATTGGTGTTATGCCAGAATAATTTTAGAGATACCATTTTTATGACAGTTTGTCATAACTTTTGTTTAGCCTCGTTCATAGACTTGATCACCCCAAGACTGAAGAAGGTTCTTATGTTGTGACTGAATTTGATTTAATTTGAGAAAATTCTGGGAGTTTGTGTGTCAGGGCAGTGAGGGGGTTTCAAGTGTAATAAAACCAACATTGGTGGGGCTTTTAAACTAAGGCTTGAAAACAGCATAAGGTATCAAAGTCTTGACTTAGTGGGTTCTTTGGTTTCTCCTGGAGACGTGTAGTGTGGAGAGCCTAGGTCATCTTCCCAGTGAGGAAGTGAGCTCTGAGGGAAGCTGGGTGCTGGGGCCCCGGACAGGACAGGCGCACCCTCATCGAGCCCTCTCCGGTGACTGTCTCGCCCTGCCCCCCTGCACAGGACCAACCTAGAGGCCTTGCAGAAGAAGCTGGAGGAGCTGGAGCTGGATGAGCAGCAGCGGAAACGCCTCGAGGCTTTCCTGACACAGAAGCAGAAGGTGGGAGAGCTGAAGGACGATGACTTTGAGAAGATCAGCGAGCTGGGCGCCGGCAATGGCGGTGTGGTGTTCAAGGTCTCCCACAAGCCGTCCGGTTTGGTTATGGCCCGAAAGGTGAGCTTACCTGATAGAAGACAGTCTCGGGACAGGCTGGAAGGAAGTCAGACTTCTCCTAGATTGTGAAGAGCACCCTAATGATTGTTGCCTATGCTAATCCCCATCTTGGCCTGGGAAATACCAGCCAGGGGTCCTTGGTAGCTTCCTGCGTGCTGCGTGCAGGTGCAGCACCAGATGCCAGGTGCTGGTTTGTCAAGTGTCGGAGGAGCTGCTTTTGTGCTCAGGACCCAAACTAAGTTCTGTTTGCTTGCTGTTTGACTGGCTCCCTTCTTCTTTTGAGACAGACAGCTGTGTAAGTCAGACTACCTTTAAGCTCACTCTGTGGCCTAGGCTGGCCTCGAACTTACGATTATCCTCCTGCCTTAGCCACCCAAGTGTTGGGATTACAGGCATGCACCACTGTGCCCAGCTGACTGTGGCATTTTTTAGAAGCTCAGCATTAGTAGATAAACACTTATGGTGTCTGCTGCTTCTCTCTAGTTGGAACAAAGGACATTGTTAGGGAAACAAATAGCAACTTTGACTGGCTAAGTCTCAAGCATGTCAGGCTCAGCGGGCCACGGAGGAAGATGTTGGGCCGCCTAGGTTGTGTAACCCAGTTCCCGATGCTTTCTACCCCATCCAGAGGAGAAGCCACATCCCCAGGTTTCCCACAGACCCTGGCTCTACAGTCCTGCAGGAGCGGGCCCTGTGTTTGGCTTTGCTTCTGGGAGGCCCTCTGATGTCCACACCTGCCTGACACATCTATACTCCCTTCCTGCTCTAACCCTCTGCCCTCCCCCCTCCCAGCTCATCCACCTGGAGATCAAGCCTGCCATCCGCAACCAGATCATCCGAGAGCTGCAGGTGCTGCACGAGTGCAACTCGCCCTACATCGTGGGCTTCTATGGGGCCTTCTACAGCGACGGCGAGATCAGCATCTGCATGGAGCACATGGTAGGCCTGCTGGCCCTGGGGTCCCAGCGGCCTGATCTTTGGTATGGGGGCGGTGACAGCTCCTCCTGGTGGCTCCCTGGATCCATGCCACCATCTTGGGCTTCTGGGAAACCTGACCACAGAGCTTGGCTTCTTTCTAGGTCCCTGCCTCTCTTCATGGACAGGTGGAAGTAACTAAGATTTCCCCCTAGCCTTTTCTTATTCAGATGACTCTTAAGGTTTTGACGTGGGCCAGGTAGAAGGGTTTTGAGTTTGAGGTCAGCTTGGGCAATTTAGAGAGACTGAAAAAAGAAAAGAAAAAGGGCCAGAGGTGTAGCGCAGTGGTAGAGCATTTGCCGCACACGCTCAGGCCCTGGATTCAGTCTTCACTGTTTCCTGCATTTATTAGCTTTAGGTTTGTTCTCATGCGCGGCAGTCAGAGATGGGGCTGGGACCGGAGCTTGCTGCTTGGTGGCTGCTGTGGGCTCTGTCCAGCATAGTGCCATTCAGCTTTTTCCTTTTCCTTCTTGTCCCTCTGGCTCTACCCCGACCTCCAGTGTGGGTCTCAGAGAACTTTAGGCAGAGCTGTCCTGGAAGACTCCTTCCTTGCTAGGACCGCCATTATTTTGAAAATCTTCGTTGTTGTCATCAAGAAGGGTGGTACACACTGTTGCAGCCTTTGCTGATGTTTGTGGGTGCTGCACAAGACACAGTTCCTTTTTTTTTTTTGGTACCAGGGATTGAGTTCTGGACCTTGTACTTGCGAGGGAGACACAGTGCCACTGAGCTAAATCCTGGCCCACAAGACACAATTCCTGTGCATATCTGCTGGTGTCTAGAGGTTATTGAGAAGCGCTTCTTCTCCTTTTCTTCAGCTGGTGTGAATCAGTCTCTGTGGGACTCGCAGAGCAGTGTCTGGCTTGGTTGTGGCCCTGGGCCTGGGTGCTGATTGCTCTCTGCTCCGAAGGAGGGTCCATTTGGGACCTGTTTCTTAGCCTTGTGTTTCTGGTTCTCTGTGGTGATGGTGATGGGTTTCAGCTCTGCGCCAGGAGTTTTAGACGGGGGTGAATAATAGCAGTGGAGATTCTGGAAAATTAGAAGAAAGAAGTGTGTGGGGTGATAGTAATAGACCAGTAACAGGACTGGCCCCGGGACCTTCCTCTTCTTGGTTCCAGCTGGCATCCTGTGTGGTGGGTGCCGGCTGACTAGATAGAATAGCAACTAGCTCTCAAATCTTCTGTCACTGCCTCGGTCCTTGGCGCCTCACGTCAGCTGAAGTCCCACCCCAGAGTGGGGCTGCTGACCCTCAGCTTGTAGAGGGTGTGCCTGTCATGTGGGAGTAAGCACTAGAGTCTCTAACCAGGTATGCTTTTAAGTTTGCTGTGCTCTCGGTTGTCCCGGGCAGGTCCTGGCCCCTAGCACCTCCACCTCTGCAGAGAAGGGACTGGACGAGTCTCCTCTCAGCTTCCTGCTCAACCCTGTGTTTCTGTGGTCTTGGCCCTTGTAGTCAGCCAAGGTTTACACTAGCTGATCTACATGGGTTCGGCCTCACACTTATCTTCAGTGACCATTCTGTGCTGCGTGAGCTGCCTCGAGGACACGGACATCGAGAGCAGCATCTCCCTCCCTCCCCAAGTGGCTCACAGCTGGCTTCTGTGTTCCAGCAGCTTCTGAGGGTTGACAGACAGAAGTGCTTCTGAGGACCTGCTGCTCACCTTCTCCTAGCCACGGCACTGGACCCCCCAGACCCCTCCTGGCCATAGGAGAGCCAAGGGCAGGGAGTGGGCTGAGCGTGGTTGAATTCCAAGGTGCCAGCCTTGGGATCTGGGCAGGGCCTCTCCCTTCATTTGCACCCTGTTGAAACTCTTTGACCAGCCTGTGTGTCTCCCTGCCAGGCAGAAGAGGCTGTCGTATTTGTCTTACACTGACCTGTTCTGAGATGACCTTGGCATCCTGCTTCTTCGCTCTGGATTTGTAGATACTAGTCACGTCCTTTGTTCCCTGCTGTGCCCCCTCCCCGGTCTTCTCTAGCAGAAGATGACACTGGGCAGGGTAGGGCCTATTTCTAGTATCCATGAGTAATCCCCCTCCCCACCGCGGGTTTGACTTTCGGAACAGTGGGTGCTGCCATCCAGGTGCTCAGAGCAGATGTCTCAGTTATGTTGGGATCTTGAGCCTGGAGAACTGGCTGTCCGAGGCTGGAAGGGTAAAACCCTTTGAGGAAGCCAGGCATCGTGATGTGTGCCAGTCCTACTGGGTGTCTGAGGTGGGTAGATTGCAAGTTCAAGACCAGTGTAGGAAACCTAGGCAGATCCTTCTTCCCCCCCCCAGCCAGCCTGCCACCCAGACAGACAGACAACCTTTTGAGGGCCACGCACAGTGCAAGGGACCAATCAGGTGATGCATGTGGAGTGGCTGAGTGAGCATGGCCAGAAAGGTGTGTGGCCAGGTGGGGAGGACGCCTGCTCAGCCTTGGGGCTCAGTGGGAGTTAGGTCTTGGGGTCAGCTTTAGCCTCTGGGTACTTGTCCACAGGGCAGCAGCTGTTCATACTCACAAGGAGGTTCAGAGCAGCCAGGGCGTCTAGGTAGGGCTGTGTAGAAAGCAGCTGTGGTCAGAGGTCCCCACAGTATGAATGACAGTAACTTTCTGTCCCCTTTCCCCCGTCCACCAGCAGGCCCCCTGTGGTAGATCCCTGTCCATCTGCCCCACCCAGAAAGCTATTTCCTGGGGCCCACTTCTCTAGGGCTTTCTTCTGTTGGGCCTCTGCTCAGAGTTTCACAGGCACTGTCATGTGGGGAGGGGACACTGCTCAGTAATCACCTCCTCGCTTCTGAGGGCCTTTGGGTCCCGTCTCAGTCTTTGCATGGTGTTAGTGCACTAAACTCAGTCCTAGAAGTTTATGGTAAATACTCAACAAACCTACAGAAGGCCAAAAGGGTGTACGCTGTGTTCCTCTGAAGCAACCACTTCAGCCTCCTGCTGGCATGTTGTTCACATCGACTGACTTTCGGTATGTTTGGAAGTTGGCTGTGTCTTCAGCGCTCAGCAAGCCCCGTTTCGTGGAGGCTGAGCCAGGGCTTGCCTTTGGCAGAAGTAAGCTGTGTTTGCAGCAGAGCCTGAAGGATGCAGTCTGCTTTGTGGAGAGGAACACACTTGTTTCTGGAAGTAGATTCTGCCTGAGTGGTAGCTGAGCAACAGGGAACTGGGGACTGGAATCAGTGGTTCTTATGCAGGAGTAAAAGCTTTTGAGCTATTATTTTCATAAAGCATTTGTCTCTTCTGTAGAAAACCTTCACAAAAGTACCATTGACACAGCTAATAATTGGCTTCTAAAAATAAGCACCTTTTAGCAACTCTAGTCAGCGGAGACAGAAGGCAGTGAATTAGCATTTCAAAGTTGTAGGGTTAGTTGCTGCCGACCCTGGGTGATCCTGATTAGCCGGCCCCTGACATCCTGCTAATTCCGTAGTCTTCCCTGTGACTGTGCTTGCAGATTAAAGGGAAGAGACTTGGGGCTTCTTCCTTTTTTGACGTAGAGTCTCACCACATAGTGCAGGGTGGCCTTGAACTCACAGTAGTCCTCTTGCATCAGCTTTCGAGTGCTAGAGTTATAAATGTGTACCACGATGCCTGACTTATTTCTTCCTTTTTCATCTCATGTTTCTAGTGGGGTGTTTTTGGTTCTGGATTGTCAGCCGCTCTACCACTGGGCTCCAGCCTCTGCCCCTTTATAATGAACTGTACCTTATCAAGCCCTGGGACAGTGGCACTTGCTTAGTCAGCTGGGCTCCTCTGTCTCACACTGCCATTGTTAGTCAGTTGAGAGCTCATGCCATTCATTGCCTACATGGAGAACCACTGCCTCTTTTGAAGAAAGCTTTGACAGAGTGTTGTCTTATTTTAAATATCTAGTCCTCTTTTATGATGAGACAAAACCAAACAAAAGACCTGAAACTATCTTCATTTAACGACAGCACAGAAGTAGCTCAGGACTTGCTGCGTGGAGCCCTTCTTCCCATTGTTAAAGGATGTTAAAGGATGGGGAGGGCTGCTTTGGCGTTTCTAGGGGCTGGCTCACCTGACCTGCTTACCTGGGCTTGGTGTTGGCCCAGTTTGGCTGATAGGTCCTGGTACCATTGGGCTGGCAGTCCGACTTGCTGTACTGACTAGATGATTTGAACTCCACGTGGGCCTTGGCCGTGGTCAGGGTAAGAGCCCTTCCAGGGCTCTAGGAAAACCGGTGTTGGTGTTGAGAGAGGCGCTCTCTGTGGCTCTAGTTTCAGGATTGCTTCCTATTCATGTGGAGATGACTATGGTATGTTTGAGATTTAGACTGAGAGTCCAGCATGTTGCTCTCTTGCTTGGCTTACCATGGGGCAGTCACACTAGTTTATCATGGTCCAAAACCACCTGTGTTTGGGGGTGTTCCTGTCCTGCATTCGAGGAGCCACACTTGTGCCCTTTCTCTTTTCTATAACCCACAGTTGACTATAGCAGAAATTGAGTGGTTTAGGCTTTCCTTTTTATAAGTATAGTCTTTTAGTTGATTATCTGTTTCTAGCATTGATTCAGATAACATTTCTTAGGAGATCTGTGTCCTTTAATGAGTCTTGCTTCTCCTAGAACAAACAGTTTTGTATCTACTTAACATTACCTTTATACAGAATGGGTGCTCAGTATGTGTTACTGATTTATAGATTTAATTTTCTACTTCGATAAATTAGCTCAGTATATTTTGTTTGTTTTTTGACAGTGCTGGGGTTTGAACCCTGGGCTTGCGTATGGTAGGCAAATGCTCTATCCTGAACTAGGCGCCAGCCCTCTATTTTAGGAATTTAAAGAGGTGAAACATTTACCCATTATAGAAAATGAATGAACTGTAAGAATCATAAAGAAGAAACTGTCATGCTCCTGCAATCCCTATGGTCTAGATTGGAGTAGCCTAACAGTGTTTTTATTATTTTGTGTCGACTTACATGCCCTTTTATTTTTATAGAAAAGGAGTTCTGCTCCTTTCCTTGACCCCACACTTGGGGCCACATCACAGAGGCCAGGTGATCTTAGAGCCAGGATACCTGAGAACTTCAAACCTAATCCCCAAGGCTCAGCTGGTGTCACTCCTGCTTTGAGACTTCTCCTTAGCCGCTTTGTCTGCCTTGTTGTGGAGGATTTAAGTAGGGTGCCTTGAATGTGATCTGTCTTCTCAAGCAAACTCTTCTCCCTCCCCTCCTCCTCCTCTTCTCTTCCTGCCCCCTCTGTCTCCCTCCCGCTGTGGTTCGCTCTCCCCAGGGCCACACTGGACCATCCCTGCAGCTCTGCAGGACCCCTAGAGACATGAATCACACACCGTCCCAGGAGAAGGAGACCATTTCATGTTTCTCTGCTTTTGATTTTATTGAAATACTCTGAAATACTCTATTTTGTTCTTTTTTTTCTGTGCTCCTCCCACTTTCCAACTACAGAAAACAGTACTAATTCTTGAGTACGGTTTCAGCTCCCACTAGATGTGGTGGTGCACACCTTAATCCCAGCACTTGGGAAGCTGGGGCAGGAAGATTACTGTGAGTTTGAGGCCAGCCTGTACTATCTACCAAGACCCTGTCTCAAGGAAAGAAGGCCAGGGATATAGCTAGTTCATTGGCACCAGGCCTGCCTGGCAAGTACAGGGTCTTGAGTTTGATCCCCAGTACCAAAGAAAACCAAAAAGCACTCTACCGCTCCTTTCTTTTTGTCTACAGCACTTTTCCTATACATCTCTGGCTTTATTATATCAGTTACTAAGTTTATTGAGGACCCACTAATTTCTGCTCCCTGTGCAAACTTAGTTCAGTTCACTTCATAGGATTTACGGAATGATTGACTGCTCTCTGTGACTTTAGTCTTTCATTTTGGTTTAATTTAGGAGGATGCCAAATGCATGCTGTGAGAGAGTGCTCCCATCACTGAGTGCTTGTTATGGGTTCTGTGCTGTGGTGCATGCTTTGCATGGATTAGCTTGCGAGTGTATCACAGCCTCCTGATTGGTGGCACTACTGTCCACAAGTCCCCAGGAGAGGAGGCAACAGAGCTGGGCCCAGCGGGTGCCTTTAGAGCCGCTCCCAGCCTCTCCTAGCCCTTTGAGCCTGGGCTTGGGATCCAGTCCTGGGATTGACTTAGGGAAGCTCCCAGGATTGGCGTTGTCGGCAGGCTGGCGCCACCCAGCGTTTTGTGTTTGTGCTTTATTTGATCCTGGACATCTGGAGCAAAGCCAGGGTGCTTCCAGTAACCCCAGGAAGATGGGCCATGAGTGAAGTTCACTTTTCTCCTGAAAATAAGAGGAAGGCTGTCACTAAATGGCCTGGCTTCTTTGTTATCAGGATGGGGGTTCCTTGGATCAAGTCCTGAAGAAAGCCGGAAGAATTCCTGAGCAAATTTTAGGAAAAGTTAGCATCGCTGTGAGTATGCTGTGAAGTTTTCTTCCAGGTTCTCTCATTGCTAATGACTTCATAGGAAACAGATAAGGGAGAAATATAGGAAGTCAGGGAGGGAAAATTTATTTTTTTTATTTTTTTTAGGTTTTTTTGAGACAGGGTCTCGCTTTTGTGGTTCAGGCTGGCCCTGAGCTCAGCCTCAAACTCACATCACAATCCTCCTGCCTCTGCCTCCCGAGTGCTGGGATTACAGGCGTGAGCCACCACGCCCGGCGGGAAAATTTATTTTTAAAGAGGAGTTCTTCAGCCAGACATGGTGATACATACCTGTAATCCTAGAATGTTGAGGCAGGAGGATGGCAGAGGCCAGCTGAGGCCTCATAGTGAGTTCAAGCCAGCGTGGACAGCCGAGAGAGACCCTGTGTCAAAAAACCAAACCATGCCGGCTATGGTGGTGCACACCTGTAATCCCAGAACTTGGGAGGCTGAGGCAGGAGGATGGCTGTGAATTTGAGGCCAGCCTGGGCTGCATAGTGAGTTCAAGATCAGGCTGAACTGCCTGACCCGATCCTGCCTCAAAAAACAAAACAGAACAAAAAAGTGTGTGTGGCTGTTCTTACGGGGATTTTCTCTGTCTGGAGTCTGGATATAATACTATCTATTGGAATGACAAAAATGACTTATATTAAAATCTGTGTCTGAAAAGTAGGACAAATTATCTGAGAAAATTCTTAATTGTGGTATCTATAGATTTAGAAAAATAAATTTCATACATAGTTTTTTTGAAATTGTTTAAGCTTTCACTGATTAGTTTTACTTAAAAGTACTTGCTCAGTGTTGGTGATATGTGCTTGTAATCCCAGCACTTAGGAGGCTGAGACAGGAGTATCTTGAATTTGAGGCTGGACTATGTAATGAAACCCTGTCTTAAAAAAAACTTAAGTAAACACGATACTCCCTGTAAAAAGTGGCTGGCTGGTTGATAGTGCAGCTGAGGTAGCTCTGTGGAGAGCAACTGCTTGCCCAGCACACCTGAGGGCTGGGGTTCAGTCCCTAGTGCCCAAAGATAAATGCAGACAGAAAGAAGAATACCGGCACATGTGTTGTTGTTAGATGAAACATTTTCTTTTTACATTCCCTTTGCTCCAGGTAATAAAAGGCCTGACTTATCTCAGGGAGAAGCACAAGATTATGCACAGAGGTAAGAAGCGACTTGCTGGTTGTTATGTTTTGAATTTCAGCTGCAATCCACAGCTTGTTGGACCCTCCCTTTTTGTCTTTTGTTGGCTTCTGTTTTGTGTTGACTTCGAGTCCTTTAATGACATTTTTAACCTCTGGTACAGGCCTTCTTTAGTCTCAGTCCCCTTGTTTTTCCTGGGAGTCCTGTAGTGATGTTTTTAACCTCCGGTACAGGCCTCCTTTAGTCCCAGTCCCCTTGTTTTTCCTGTGGACCATGTTCTGTGTTTTTCCATGGAGAGTGCTAATTTGTTTTCTATTCTCAAGAAAGGAAGATTTTACCTCCTCCTTGGATGATGTGTCTTTCTTCTCCTGCTGAGCACAGCACTACCCTCCCCGGCTGCCTTTCCTGGCTGCCCCAGTCAGCGAAAGGATCAGCTGCCTCATTAGCCAGTTGGGTCCTGGAGAGTGAACCCGCTACCCTCTGGGGAGTGTGAACCGCCTGCCAGCCTGCGAGGGGAGCAGCTTAGGTGGAGCCCTGGCTCTGAGCTGGCCGAGGCTGCCGGGATCTGGCTCCTGCCACCTGAGTCTCTCTAGAAGCCTTGGAAAGATCGCCATAAGGCAGAGCTTGGCTCGGAGCAAAAGCCGAGTGGGAGCCGGTTCTTAGAGAGAGACAGAGAGAGAGAGCGGCGAGTCTTTCTGTTCTTAGGCTCCCATGCTGCCAGCAAGCTCTGTCCTGGTCATTTGTTCTGATGAAATCTGAGCTCCATTTCTTCTCATTCGTCCATGGGGAAAAACAGGGAAGGGTAACATCCTTTTTTTTCCTGTGTGTCTCAGATTTATTTTATTTATTCTTACTCACTGATTCTTATTTGTTGGCAAGGACTTCATGATTATTGTAGTTACCTTTCGCTGTGTAACAAACCACTCCAAGTTTAGCAGTTTAAAATGGTAGCGTGTTACTTACTAGCATTCTGTGGGCTAGCAGAGCCCTTTCCTCTGTAATCCTCCTCTTGGGGTAATGCTTAGGATCATGTTTGCAGTAGCAGATAGATGCGCCACCCCACACAAGCACTTTGCAGCCTCTGTTTATATCAGAATATTGTGGCCAGTTTTTTTTTGCTCTTTCAGGACAGTGAAATGCAGGATTCAAATCTTGATTGCTGGGCCGAGGAGTTAGCTCAGTGTTTCCGATGCCTGTCTTGCAAGCGCGAGGACCCGGGTTCGATCCCTGGTAACCACATACCATACTGGGTGTGGAGACTCACGCCCAGCAGGAACCAGTACCACATACCACAGTGCGGGATGTGGTGGCTCACGCCTGTAATCCCAGCACTCGGGAGGCAGAGGCAGGAGGATTGCTCTGATGTGAGTTTGAGGCTGAGCTTGGGGCCAGCCTGAACCACAAAGCGAGACCCTGTCTCAAAAAACCTAAAAAAGAAAAAAAAAATCTTGATTGCTATATGCTAATGTAACCTGGGCAGAAGCATTTAACTTTTCCACATCTCAGGAAGACAACAAAGCAGCATCTCCCCAAAGGGTTGAGGGGCTTACTTAAGATAATGGATACAAAGCCCTTGGAATAGTGCTTGGGGGCTGTGGGGATTTAGCTCAAGTGGTATGGCACCTGCCTTGGAAGCACAGAAGGCCTGAGTTCAACCCCCGGTACCGCTAAAGAAAAAAGGAAGCACTTGGGGCCAGGGATTTAGCTGAAGTGGTACTGTGCCTACCTTGGAAGCACAATGGCCCAAGTTTAATCCCTGGTACCACAAAAAAAGAATAGTGGTTGACATGCAGTAGGCACTTAATAAACTTTAACTGCTGTTCAGCAAATGGGTTAGTAGATGTTTTGTTGATTACCACATCTAGAACTCGCCCAGTTTAGACTTGCTTTAAGCTTCTTGACATTCACTCATTAAAAGGATCTTGGGTAGACTCAGAATGTTTTAAGGAGCAGAACCTGCAGGCCTGGGCGAGGTGTGACCACTGTGGGTTCCAGGTGGTCACCAAGGCAGAGAAACAGCTGCTGCTGCTGGGCCGGCTGGCCCTTGTCAGTCTTCCAGCAGTGGGCTGGAGGTGCCATCCCCAGAGGTAACTCATAGCAGCCCTGGCAGGGCCAGGTCCTCAGCCAGAGCTTGTCCCGCTCCTCTGGATTTCACTGTGGGGGCTGGTCCCTCACGAGGCTATGCAGAACGTCACCCTCTGTCTTCCTGGCTGTGCTGAGGGAGAGGCCATCTGTGGCTCCTTGGAGAGCAGGCTCTCGGTCTGCGCTGCCGCTGATGGCTGGGCCCCTCTGGGAGAGCGTGTCTTCTCAAGACCTCTGTGCTGCTCTGGAGGATGGTCGTGGGTGGGTACATGTGCATGCTCTTTCATGCTTAGTCCTCCTCATCAAGACAGGCACTTCATATTTGTGAAATATTTATAGAATACCTGCCAAGTGCGAGGTGCTGGATGAATCACTATGGAGGCCATAAAGACGGCTCATAAATGAATTGTGTCTTCCAGGGAAGGAGACTTATCTAGAAACTCTAGTGTGCCGTGGAACATAACCAGTGTCATTTTTTGTACATGAGTCATTTACCTTGCCAAACTTCAAGCAGAATCTGATGTGACATAATTAGTCAGAATCCTTTGGTTGTATCAGAACTCAAGACCACTAGTCAGAGAGGGATTATGTTGGTTCGAGTCACCAGGAAGTCTGAAGACAGGGATGAGGGTGGAGTGTGAGGACTGCAGTTGCCTCTTGGCTCTGCTCATCCTCACAGAGGGTTCCTTTTTGGGCAGTTTGTCCTCATAGGGCAGCCTGACTAGCTCTGATATACTTGGACCTTGGTGCTGCCTAACCCAGGGGATGCTCCGCCCTCTTTTCCCAGCCCGTGTCTGTGCTGGGTCCACTGATTGGCTGTGGTGAAACCACCTGCCCACGAGTGGGCCAATCACTGCACCCAGGGAGTAGCATGGTCTGGGAGGCCAGACTATGGTCTGCTTACCTCTGGGGTAGGATGCACGGAGCCTCCTGACATGGTTTTTAGGGACTTCCCTGCTTTTCACCAGCTCTTACCCTTCCTTTAGAACACACTTATAAAGGATGTGGTTATCTCTGTCTCCCATGTGTTTCTCCCAGGCTGCAGCCACTGCTTCCAGTTTTACAGTCTCCTGTCAGAGAGGGAGGAGCTCTGCTGGGCTTCTGGTAGGAGACGCTAAGGCAACTCCTCCGGGTCAGACACCCAGACCTGCTGGGGTCACCACAGGGCGGAGATGGGGCCTACCAATGAATGACCCATGCTGGGGCCAGTGGCCCTGTGGTATCAGTCTGCGGCTGGAGCTTCCCAGGGGCAAGAAGGGGAGAGTGTGCCCCCCAGAGCAGTGGGGCGGTAGTCTTGTTGAACTGACAAGGTCTGTGTCATTCTCATGTCCCAGACTCTGTCTTCTGAATGGTTCCCTTATCATCTCTCCCCAGCTAGGTGAGGAGCCTGCCCTGACTCCTCACTGGACTTTGCTGGTGATCTGTGCTGCACTGTGGCCCAAGCCCAGGCCCCGATGGCAGTCCTGTGGTTGGCTGGGTTGTGGGTCATCATAACTAGTGACCCTCATTGGACCCAGTTGTCCACAGCTCTTTTTAGTGTATGTGTTGCTGAAGTGAATATCATGTGTCTTTCTGTCAGGTCTACTGCTTCCTTCTCCTGCTGAGCAGAATTAGCTTTCCACAGGTGGAGAGAGGGTTTTAGCTCATTTCTGTCTTGAGTAGCAAGTGCTTAGGATGCAGCTGGTCAGTGTAGCTGGCCTAGCCACAGCGGGGACTGAATGTAACCTGGGTAGTATGGGATGGGCTGTTGCTTCAATGCGGGCTTCTCCTGTTGGATTCTTCTGGTGAGGAGCTTCATTGTATGTGCTCAGCATCCAAGCCTGTCCCTATCACTCTGCCTCCCATTACGGGCTCACCAGGATGGGAGCTGGATCCCCGGGTCCCAGAGCACTTCTCAGCACCACCCTGCCTGCTTCTTTTGCTCTGCCCCTCCCTCCACCCCCTCCTCCCTTGCTATCCTCTGAGTGTCACCCCTCTTTCTGGCTCTTGCCACACTTATTTTCAAAGTTTAGACCTCTTCTTTGAGTGGCAGACAGAGGTGCATGATGAGAGGATGGTGCAGTGCAGAACTGGCCATCATGAAGGGGGTGAAAGGCTGCTTAGTGCAGTGTCTGGGAAGGGTGCGGCGATCCTGGAAAGGGCGAGGACACAATGTCACTTGTTAGGCTCTGACCTGTGCTTCCAGGAGCCGGTGACCGTGGAGTGGGTGCTGATCCTGTGGGCTGGGAGCAGTGCCATACCCTAGCGAACTTGTCCAGGTGGGCAGGGGGCATTGGATTTCCGAGCTAGAGCGTTTAGTCCCTCCTCCTCCCTGGGCTCAGCTTTCTAAAGACTTGGGTGAACTCCCGGGGCTCAGCACCCGGTGGCTTGTGGCAAGCCCTGCAAGCTGGCCTGGCTGTCTGTTCTGGAGAGAGCTGAGGTCCAGTGCACTGCTGATGGGGCATCCTGCCTCCACTGTGAGTGTCCCAGTGCTGCACTCCACTTACCCCTAAGCATGTTTAACGGTCCTGCTGTGGGTTCACCCAGGGCTCCTGGGCTGTTCTTCCCTCTCACTGCCCCAGTCTCTCTGCTCAGAAACAGGGAGGAGGGGACACCAGAGCCCCCATCAGCTCCCTGAAGGAGGAGTGGGAATAGAGGTCACAGTGAAACTAATGGAAGGGTTTGGGCTTTTCTCTGGATTTTAATGACCTTCCCTCCCTACTAGCTTCCTGAGGCCGGGGCTGGCTGGAGGTGGCCGTGTGCAGGCCGCAGGCTAGCTTCCCATCCTAGCACCCTTTCCCATTTCTCCATCTGTAGAGGGAGTTTCTTAGAGCCCTGCCCAGGATGCCAGGAACAGGTGGTCTGAGAGTCACCTGGGAGGGGAGCTCTATGGGAAAGCACTTGCTTAGCATGCACAAGTGCTTGCGTTCTGACCCTGCACTGTGTGAATAAATAAATATCAAGACATTTACAGTCTCATTTGCCTTTTTTGAAATCTTCAGTTTTCGCTTTTCCAAGATACTCTCATCTCTAGAATCAGCCCAGATGAGCCACTCGGGCCTTTGGTGTCACCCCTCTTGCTTCTAGTGAGGCGCCCGCTCCTTCCTGCCTTCTCTTCTCAGACTCCCAGGCTCCCTGCTCCGTGCCTGCCCTCTGTCCCCCATGCTGCCTTACCCCACCCCCAATTTAGGGAATATACCTCCTCTACTGTCTTAGCCTTGCAGCAGCAAGGTTCCTGGCACAGGGGAGCCACTGAGCCGCACTCAGTGAGGGAGCTGCCCTTTGCTGGGAGATTGGAGTCTGCCTCTCTGGGCCACCTGTAGCACCTGTACACACGTGCTCTGGAAGTGGTTGTCTCTGTCTTCACTGGTGGTGATGGCCTGGAGGACAGGGGCCAGGACTGTGTCCTCTTTACTCACTGTTCAGGACAGGTACTCCATGTATGTTTGTAGAATAAACAAATGAGCCCTGCATTATTTTATCTAAACCTCTATTTTTGGGGGGTAGAAAATACTTAGGAATTAAGCCTCAGAATACATGTCTGTTAGAAATTCAGGGGGCTCTGAATAGTGGTTATTTCTGAGGCAGAATATAATGGAAGCCTGGCTTGGAGGCTGAGGCAGGAAGATCACTGAGAGTTTGAGGCCAGCCTGGGCTGTATAACAAGACCTGGCCTTAAAAAAAAAAAAGAAAGAAAGAAAGAAAGAAAGAAAGAGCAAAGAAAATATTTATTTCCTTTTCATTGTTTCTTTTTTTTTTTTTTAGGTTTTTTTGAGACAGTGTCTCACTTTGTGGTTCAGGCTGGCCCTGAGCTCAGCCTCAAACTCACATCACAGCAATTCTCCTGCCTCTGCCTCCCGAGTGCTGGGATTACAGGTGTGAGCCACCACGCCCGGCACTGTGGTATGTGGTACTGGTTGCTGCTGGGTGTGAGTTCCCACGCCCAGTATGGTATGTGGTTACCAGGGATCGAACCGGGGTCCTTGTGCTTGCAAGACAGGCGCTGGAACCACTGAGCTAACTCCCCGGTCCCTCCTTTTCATTGTTTTTATAAAAATTCTCTCTTTTGTTTTCATTTTTTTGTACCTGGATCTAACTCAGAACCTTGAATTTACAAGGCAGGCACAGCATCACTGAGCTAAATCCCCAGTCCACATTTGTTTTGTTTTTTGAGACAAGAGCTCACTGGTAGCCTAGGCTGACCTCAAAGTTACAGTGATAGTCCTGCTTCAACCTCCTGAGTACTGGGAGTACAGTACTCACACCCTTCTGTTTGAAGGGAAGGATTAACTGTTATTGCAAGATCATGTGACATGTGTCAGCATCCTGTGGGGACCTCTGGGAGTCCAGGGGTGAAGGGTGTAGCCTGCCAGGTCCTGGTCTCCTCCAGTGTCATCTCTTGACACTGAAGGATGATCGAGAACTCATGGCCTTGTGGATGCTCTGGAAGTGGGGGCTGGGGCCTGTCATTCAATCCCCTGTGGGTTCTGCTAGGATAGTGTGGGAGAAGTGGGGTGCTATGGCAGATGGGAAAGGGCTCAGAAGAACCAGTGGAGGAGGGGATGGAAGGGAGGACTTGAATGAGGGAGGCTGGATGAGGAGTGGGGAGGGGTAGGGAAGGACCCCGCAGGACTTAGAATGCTGGCAGGGGCCCCAGGCTGTGCCCAAGGCAGACAAGAGCCATGGCAGACTGTGTGCAGAGGTCGTCCTGCTGGGAGGTCTGGCTGCCACGCAGACAAGGTGAAGGGCTCTCTGTGGCAGGAGAAGGCTTGGGAAGCCAGTGCAGGTGCCCAGGGTATGGCAAAAACAAGCTCTCCAGCCTTGGTTCTGACATTGTCTGCATCTGCTCTGCTCCCAGCACCTGCCAGGTGAGGCTCCTTGAAGAGGGTGGGTACCTACTCTGGCCTGGCAGCCTTAATGTGCCAGGTCTCCCGTCCAGCCTTGCAGGTTGCCGTGAGGGATCAGGATGCTCTGCTCCTGCCCAGTACCACTGATGTCCACAGGCTGGCAGCAGGTAGTGTCATCCTGTGGTGCAGGAGTCTGGTGCTGGCGGCGGGTGGAAGAGAGCGATGTTATGTAAGGCTGAACAGGAGGCTATGGTGGGGAGCAGCAGCAGGGCGAAGGCAGGCTTGCTGGGGAGGACCCGTAAGCTGCTTCTCAGAACAGCCAGTGGGGAGCAAAGCCCCTCCATATCCCGGTGTTCGCTCACCATGTGTGATGGCTCCATCCCAGTCTGCCCCTGTGATGCGGTGAGACCCACAGCTGGCCCAGAGAATGCCGGGCTTGATCTCAGGCCGTCGGTCTCATTAGCTGGGGATCCATCTTGCTTCTGCACAGAGGAGGGTCTGGCAGGTCTCCCGACGAGGTCCTGTTCCGCACCCCACACATGTGACCTCAGGTGCTGCCTGTGTCCCCAGGGCCTGTCCTAACAAGATGTGAACAGGGGAAAGACAGTCAGTTGCTGTGACTCCTGGAGATCATGTGGCCCACGCCTTCCGTCCTCACAGATGCTCCCTCATCCACATCCCTGTCCAGCTGTACCTTGCACTCTGAGCTTGCATGCGGCTTTTGGTTTGTTTCCTTTGCATCTTATAATACTATAACACTGCACATGTTCCTTAGCTTATTCTTGTCTGCCTTCTCACACTTAAAATGCCAGCTTCCCAACATTGAGGACTTATTCCATTGTGTCACTGCCACTTCCCCATGGGTGCCCAGGACCTTGAGGTCCCTGAGCGGGACAGTGATGAAAGTGGAGCACACAGGTGAGCAGAGCACAGGCCTAGGGGTCAAAAGGTCTGTGTTCTGTTTCCTGCGTTATTTGGTGTCCACTCTGTGTCTGTGAACGAGTCCTTATGATACATGGTACATGGGAACTTGTCCTAGTGATCATGAAAATTAGATGTGAGGCAGCAGCATGAATTTACACACAAGAGCTTTAATTTAAAAGGAAGAGAAAGTGGGGACCAGCCATGTGTGGTGGCCTACACCTGTAACCCTAGCACTCTGGAAGGCTGAGGCAGGAGGATCATAAGTTCCAGTTCAGCTTGAGCAGTTTAGGGACTTAGCAAGACTGTGGCTCAAACACAAGATAGAAAAGGGGTCAGGGATTTTAGTTCCTTGCAAGCGCAAGGTCCCGAATTTAATCCCCAGTAACTACCTACAGAAATGCTGAGCGGTTGTGACTCACACCCACCAGCAATCAGAACCATATACCACAGTGCTGGGGGCTGTAGTGTCTCACGACTATAATCCCAACACTTGGGAGGCAGAGGCAGGAGGATTGCTGTGGTGTGAGTTTGAGGCTGAGCTCAGGGACAGCCTGAAACACAAAGCGAGACCCTGTCTCAGAAAAAAAAAGGATAAAAAAAGGGGCATCTGAAATGAACAGATACTTTTCAGAGGAAGAAGAAGAGTAGCTAAGAAGTATATGAAGAAATGGGATCAACATTACTGGTCATTTGAGAGATGCAGATGAAAACAACACTGAGATTTCATCTCACTCCACAAAAAATGGCTGCTATGTCAAAATTAGCCAGCAACAAACATTGGCGAGGCTGCGGAGAAAAAGGAAGGCTTCTCCACTGTTGGTGGGAGTGTAGACTTGCACAGCCTCTGTGGAGATTCCTCAGAAAGCTAGGATTGGAGGTCTCATTTCACCCAGCCATTGCTCTGCTAGGTATATATACAAAAGAATTAAAAGATTCATATCACAGCAACATATGTGCACCTATGTTGATAGCAGCTCAGTTTGTGATTGCTAAACCTTGAAAACAACCAAAATGTCCATCACCAGGAGACTGGATAAAGATATGGTTCTTTTATAGAATGGAGTATTATTCTGCCATTAAAAGTGGTTAAGATTGAGTCAGTCATACTCACATGGATATACCTTCAAGACATCTTCATAAGTGAAATAAATAGGCCACAGATGTGTAAATATCATATCTTTTCTTTGGTATGAGAAAATGAAGATGTAAATGAGTTCTAGTATATATAGTTGATACTGTGAAATAGAAAATATTTAAAAGGAAGGAGGGGGCTGTAGTGGCTCACAGGTGAATAACAAGGGAAAAAAGAATGTGATGGTAATAAAAAAAAAAAGGAAGCAAAGCTTATGTATACAGGGGTGGGTAGGGGAAGGGGAAAATGAGAAACAAATCATGTCATATTTTGGTATAAACTCTCAATGTTGAATGCGATGATGATGTGTATTTATAATGTACCAATAAAGATTTGAATTTTTTAAAAAAAGGGCAGGGATGCAGGTCATTGCAGAGGCCCAGGACAGGGTGTGCACTCTATTAGGCTCTGGTCTGTATTTTCGCAGGTGTGAGGTGGTGTTATCTGTATTCATCTGCCTTTTTTATGACACAGCTGCAGATGCTATCTCACCAGCAGGACTGGTTGAAGAAGCAAACTAACCTACTTGCTTTTCCTCTCTTCCCTTCCCTCCCCTCCCCTCCCCTTCTTTTCCTTTCCTTTTTTCCCCTTTCTTTTTTGAAACTCCATCTCACTGGGTAGTTCATACTAGCCTTAAACTCACTATGTTGCACAGGCTGGCCTCCAAATCATGGCACCCCTCCTGCCTCCGCCTTCTGAGTGCTGGGATTACAGGTGTGCCCCACCACGCCTGGTTTAAGAGACAGATGTAGAAAGCTTGACTGTTCAGTGGTAACTGACTCCTTCCTGTCAGTCATCTGGCCAAGTCAGATCCTCAGAATTGAGGTTTGTCTCTCTGTCCTGTGTCTCTAACTGCCGAGAACTTTCCCAAGACTCTTCCCTCGAACAAGGGGACACAGGCTTGGATGTGCAGTGCGGGTGGGTGAGGGCTGCCTCCTGGGACCTCTGCACTGGACCTGTGGGCTAGGCCGCTCACTCACACCAGCCTGTCCATGTCACCTCCCGGCTGTTTCCTCTCCCTACAGATGTCAAGCCCTCCAACATCCTGGTCAACTCCCGGGGGGAGATCAAGCTCTGCGACTTCGGGGTCAGCGGGCAGCTCATTGACTCCATGGCCAACTCCTTCGTGGGCACCAGGTCCTACATGTCGGTATGAACAGCGGGCCCCATTTTGCAGGCTGTCCAGCAGGGCAGACGTTGTTGCAATAGGAAGCCAGAGTCTTGTGTTGGGTGCCAGCTGCAGGTAGAGGTGACAGAAGAGGCCCAGAGGTGTACTCCAGGGTCAGCATCTGAGATGACCTGGCCTGATGTCCGTAGTGACCATCCCAGCAGCCCCTGGACATCTTCATGTGACGGTCCTCGCGCCTGCTGTGCCTGGCCCGACCCCACTGCAGACGCCACCTGTCTTTGCTGTTGCAGCAGCAGCATCACTGCCTTTGGGGCAGAAACTGACTTTGAATCCCTTCCCGCTTCCTCTCAGCTCCCGAGTTTCTGTGGCCCCCTCCATCCTGCCTCTTCTTCCTCCTCACTACGTGTCTCCCAGTCAGCTGGCCCTGCTGCTTCTCTTCAGCCTGCGCCCATCTTGTTTCCCGCATAGTGGCTTCACTGGCACCAGAGCCCTTGGTGTCCGTCCCCATGCCTGGAGCTCCAGGGGGAAGAACCAGGGCCCTCAGTGTCTCTTGTCCCTGGGGACTAATGTGGGACATGTGCAGGCCCCTGTGAGTAGGGTACATGGGTGGGGGAGGGAGGAGGCAGCAGTGGGTGGAGCTGAGCCCAGAAGCAGAGCGGGGGGGGGGGGGGTCACAGAGCAGGCTGGGAATGAGCTGGTCGACTGAGCATGGCATACTCATGAATGGGCTCCTTTGAGCTCATTTTCCCTCCAGTAAAGATCATCACTCTGACTGGAAGAGCAAAGCTTGCCTTGGGGAATTGATATGACCCACCTGTGTGAACTATCCACGCCAGGGTTGGAGCCAGCTGCCCCGCCCTGTGTGCCAGCCCTGCCCGTCCTCATCTGGTCCACGTCCTCTCCTGCTGACTCTGACCTGTCACAGCACTTGCCTCCAACCACCCTCACCCCCACCCCTCCATACACCAGTGGCCCCTGGTGCTGCTCCTGTCGCATCTCCCCTGGCTTCCTCTGCTGTTTTTCTCAGCTGTCAAGTCCAAATTAGTGGATGTGCCTGGAACTAATGGTCCAGGGTTTGGTGGTTGGTTTTTGTGGTTAGGTCAGTTCCAAAATAATCCAGGGTTAGACTTAGGGACAAATCTATGGGAGAAGTTAATTTGACATCTGAATAAATGACCTATGGTCAGAGTAAAGTTTTTGTGGTGCCCTTGAAGTCCATGTGCTACCTGAACTACTGTAGTGCTCAGTCAAAACAGTACGCATGCATAGCGCTGTGTAGTTTTTCTCTGACTCTTCCCGTGAATAACAGCTCATCTTTGTCCGGCATCTGCAAAGGGGACATACATTTTCATTTTCATTTGGTCTCATCAGTGAGCCAGTGAGCAGAGTGGATGGATATTCTGTCATGTCTTCGTAACTGTTGCTATTAGCAGCAGCTTCGTTTTACAGATGAGGAAACTGAGGCTCAGAACCCCATAGCCTTTATGCCTCAGGTCCTTTGTCCCTTGGGTCCTTTGTACCTTTATTCATAGCCCCTGTTTCATAAGCTTTTTATTTCAGCCTCAGGTGACAGACAGTATGACCCTTTAAGCTGGACTCTGGACAGGTGGCCCTGTGTCTGGATGATGTGCCAGGCAGGGCAGAGACTGTGGCTCCCAGGCAGGTTACAGGGGAGTAAGCAGAGAGGAGGGGTCCAAGCCCTGACCAAGCGAGGGTCTGATGAACATGACATTTGGGGGTGGCTGAGACACTTGAAACAGGCCAGGAGCTGTCCAGGAAGGGCCTGAATGCCCCAGCCCCAGCAGTCCTGTCCTGGCCGCCCAGGTGACTGACCTGCGTGTCTGTCTCTCTTGCAGCCAGAAAGACTGCAGGGCACCCACTACTCGGTGCAGTCAGACATCTGGAGCATGGGGCTTTCTCTGGTGGAGATGGCTGTCGGGAGGTACCCCATCCCCCCTCCAGACGCCAAGGAGCTGGAGCTGATGTTCGGGTGCCAGGTGGAGGGAGACACAGCTGAGACGCCACCCAGGCCCAGGACCCCTGGCAGACCCCTGAGCTGTGAGTGGCTGCTGTGCTCCTAGCTTGGGCTCTGGGGTCTCCACTCTCAGGTTCTAGAGAGACTCAGTCACTGCACCTTCTGCCAGCCCTGCCTCTGTTTGTTTTTGTTGTTGTTGTTGTTTTCATGTCTTGATACGTAGTAGAGGCTGGCATTTAACTTGTGACAATCCTCCTGCCTCAGCCTCCCAGGTGTTGGGATTACAGGCGTGCTCCATCATGCCCAGCTCTGCCACTGTCTGGATGCCAGGCTGTGGCTGGAGAAGTGGCAGCGTCTGCAGGTGGGAGTGGAAGTCCCTGCTGGACTGAGAACGTCCTGCTATTTAGTGTCTGCTTTGTTCTAGGTGCTGTGCTTAGGACTTACATCAAGGTGATTTTTAATCATGTCATTTTTAGGTAATTTACATTTTATCAAGAAAAAAATTCATTTACCATAAAATTGACTTTTTTAAATTTTTTTGAGATAGGGTCTCGCTTTGTAGTTCAGGCTGGCCCTGAGCTTACTGTGTAGCCCAGGTGAGCCTGGAACTCACAGCAATCCTCCTGCCCCTGCCTCCCAAGTGCTGGGATTACAGGTGTGAGCCACCATGCCTGGTACTGTGTCATGCAGTTACCAGGGATCGATCTCAGGACCTTGCACTTGCCATGCAGATGCTGGAACCACTGAGCTAAATCCCTTGCACTACCGAGCACTTTCTTATTTCAGTTACAGTCCATTCATGAGCACTATTATGAGCTCTGTTTTACAAGTGAGGAAACAGGCACGAAGCATTTATCTGGAACTAGTGCCATATCTGCTTGGCATGGTAATAAGCATGGTCTTTACCATGACACATCTCCTTGGGAGAGCTGGTGTGTGGAGGGGGAAGAGGAGACCCCTGGGGGTTGATGGGAGTCACTGGGTGAAGCCTGGGGCCTCTAGTGCTGTTGTTGCCTAATTTGCTCTTAGTATAAGAGTATTAGAAAGGAGGAAGAGGCAGATGAATCTCTGTCCATCTGCGTTTAAAACTCAGTTCTGGGGCCAGGGATTTCGCTCAGCGGTTCTTTCTGGCCCCTGCCCTTGGGCAGGAGCCTGGGGTTCGATCCCAGGTAACCACATACAATAATGCTGGGCGTGGAGATTCACGCCCACTAGCAATCAGTACCACACACCACAGTGCTGGGTGTGGTGGCTCACACTTGTAATCCCAGCACTTGGGAGGCAGAGGCAGGAGGATTACTGAGTTCAAGGCAGAGTTCAGGACCAGCCTGAACTGTGAAGCTAGCCCCTGTCTCAAAAAACTAAAGAAAAAAACAAAACAAAACAAATCAACCTCAGTTCTGTGTCTTAGCAGTGACCTGATTTGCTGGAGGTCACAAACCTAGGATGTGGCAGGGCACAAACTGTACATGTTGCTTCCCTTTGTGGCCTTCGCTGGTCCTGTGTCCTGCTTGTCCTCCACACCCCATCCTTTGCCTCTTGCTGCCATGTAGCCACCTGTCTGCTGCTAAGAGTTCTCTATTTCCTTCTTATGAAACCTGTAGCGTATGGAATGGACAGCCGGCCTCCCATGGCGATCTTCGAGCTGCTGGATTACATAGTCAATGAGGTGAGTACAGCTGGCTTCCTTGCCTGGGATCTTCTGTGCTCCTCTTAGGAGACACCCATGAGTAAGCGGGCTGGGAAAGCCGAGCGCTTCTGCACTGGGTCCCCGGGATGCGTAGCTGTGGGATTGACTGGCTGCTTTAGAAATGGTCAGTCCTCTCTCAGGGATGTTGGTGCAGCTCCGTGTCCTTCCTCCTCCCAAGAACAGAGAAGCTGGGCTGGGGAAGGGCTGGACTTAGCAGGAGGAGACAGGAGGGCTAGCCCAGAAGGGATCGGTTGTAGTGCCCTTCGGAGGCCCCCGGCTGGCCAGTGACAGGTTCAGGGTACCACCCCGTTCCTCTCTTCCTCACGACTTTATGACTGCTCCATGAAATCACACCCCAACAACAGGGAAAAGCCTGATTGGCCCCAGAGGTCACAGTGTGCTAGAGTTCATCTCTCTGAGGTCTGCAGAGCTCTCTGCTAAGTCCCTGGACGCAGACAGCAGCCAGCTCTGCTCCTTGCTGCAGTTAGGACACTGCCTCAGCTCTGGGCAGAGTGCTGTGCAGATGGGAGGTGCGGGGGCACAGACGCAGCTGCCTGTCCTAGTGAGCACTCCACCGTGCTCTCCATTAGTCTTCCTGAGCACAGCCGAGTAGGCCAGACTGCGGTGTCGCCTTCATGCAGGTAAAGGAAGGCTCCCTGGGAGCACAGCTCAGGGCCTTTGCACCTGCTGTTCCTTACCACCTGTGACCCCCGGGTCTCCCTCCCAGGACCCCTGGCCTGCAGTGGTCACTGGCCTCTTATGCCTCCCAGCCTCCAGGGCCCTTGACTAAAAGGGGACGAGATGAGGCCAGGCTTCTTGGTAGGAGTGTCAGTCTTTGGTTGAGAAGGAAGTTTCACTATGTTGCTCAGGCTAGCTGAGACTCTTCTGCCCCAGCCTTCCTAAGAGATGAGGTTATAGGTGTGCACTGCTGTGCCCAGTTAGTGTTTCATGTTCAGTGTTGAATCAGCTATTGATTTGGGGTTACACATGAGAACAGTGACAGCCTAGGGCTTTTTTGAGGTCAGCTGCTCCTGCAAAATGACACACGGCACAGGTCAGGCTAGTGGACTTATTTCCTGGGGCCATGGTAGAGCAGCATACTGCATGGTAGGCAGTGGTGTAGCCTGGCATAGCTGTCATGGGAAAACAGGTCTGTGGCTGTTCTGCACAGAGGAGAGGCTGAAGACAACCTCACTTCTGCGGTGTAGAGAGCTCATCCTGCAGGCGCGGCTTTCTACAGACGGTGTTTTATTAACCTCTTTCTGCCTCTCCAGGAAGGGGTGTTGGGCTGATTGCTGCAGTGTGGTCGGCCTGAGCAGGCCTGGTGGTCTGCATTTCCCCTAGCTGCTCCTGTTAGCTAACTGCTGGGACATTGCCATGTGAGTCACACTCTTAGATCAGTAGTCAGAGGAGGAACAAGCTCATTTCATAGGCGAGTGAACAACTAAGCCCTACAGAGAGATGGATTTGTTCATTTACTAGACAGGATAAGTACTCAAACATTTGATGGGGTCCCAATTCTTACTGCCCCGGGCTTCTGTGACAGCACTGCCCAGACAGAGTGTTTGGGGGTGGGGGGTTTGAGATGCTGAGCAAGCCAGGCATTTCCCATACCTCATCCTGTGTTTGCAGCCTCCTCCAAAACTGCCCAGTGGAGTCTTCAGTCTGGAATTTCAGGATTTTGTAAATAAATGGTAAGTTTGCTCCTTGTCTAAAACGGGACCTGGAGGGGGTTTGGGTATAGCACAAGCCTGGCATGCATGAGGCCCTGGGTTCAATCCCCATCGCCACAGGTAGAGATAAAAATAATGCAGGGATGGCCCGGGGATATAGCTCAGTGCTTCCGGTGCCTGTCTTGCAAGTGCAAGGGCCCGTGTTCGATCTCCAGTAACCACATAACAATACTGGGTGTGGAGACTCATGCCCAGCAGCAATCAGTTCCACATACCACAGCGCCTGTAATCCTAGCACTCGGGAGGCAGAGGCAGGAAGGTTGCTGTGATGTGAGTTTGAGGCTGAGCTCAGGGCCAGCTTGAACTACAAAAGCAAGACTCTGTCTCAAAAAAAAAAAAAATGCAGGGCCACTATGGATTGGCCTTTCTGCCCTTTTCCCAAGATTCCCAGCTTTTATTCTGCCAGGCACAGAGGTGTCCTTTCCCTTCCTAGGTTCCTCTAGCTGCTGTGGCTTTTTTTCCTGGTACCAGTGATCAAACTCGGGAACATATGCTTGTGAGCAAGGCATGGTGCCACTGAGCTAAATCCCTGGTTGCTGTGGCTTTTTTGCAAAGTGCCAAGACTTATGCCTTTGATTGTAGCTGGTGCTTTTAATGCTTCTCTGTAGGGATTGGCTTAGGGAGGGCAAGGGTCTCCTTATTTCCACACCAGGCTCCAACTGAAGGTCTCCAGCCTCGTGCTCAGGCGCATACCAGCACCTTGCTGGGCGTGGGACTGTGCACAGCAAGAAGGGGCTCAGTGTCCTTCTGGCACCTGCAGGGGTGCCCAGAGTGCAGACAGCAGTGTGCACCACAGCTGGCACAGCACAGAGCACTCAACATTACCTTTCTTCCTTCCAGCTTAATAAAAAACCCTGCAGAGAGAGCAGACTTGAAGCAGCTCATGGTAAGGCCGTTTGATTCTCACCCTGCCTGCTTATAATTATACACTCGCTTTCCTCCTCCTGCCATCTGCCCAGGACTTCTGATCCCGGCCTGCAGAGTGCCCAGCACAGGTCCCTGTCAATTGGTCACGGGCCAATCGAGCCCACGCAGACCCTTACTCTAATACTGACAGGCTCCAAAGGCCATCTTCTGGCCGCCTCTGTGGACGTGCCCTGTTCTGTTCCTCTAATGGGCCTGCACTGCTCAGCTCTGAGGCTCAGGTTTTCCCGCTTGGTGGCTCGTGTAACACTGTTTTCTCTCCATGTCCTTGCACCCAGGTTCACGCTTTCATCAAGCGGTCCGATGCTGAGGAGGTGGACTTCGCGGGTTGGCTCTGCTCCACCATCGGCCTTAACCAGCCCAGCACACCGACCCACGCCGCTGGCATCTGAGCTGGGGCCCAGGCGTCCCCTGTCGGTGGTCACCGAGCCTCACCGCCCTGGCTTCTCCCACGCTTGTCTCCAAACGTGCATTTCACCTGTGATGCAGGATGCAGACACAGCATGTGCCAAGCTGTACTCGTGTTACTTCTACTGCAGTCTTTACCATCACTGTCGTTACCCTTAAGTGGATTGGCTTCGTGCTTGGGGCTGTTTGTGTGTTGACGATCAAACACATGCTGGGCTGAATACAGTGACACTTGGTGATTGTGGGTGTTGCTGTTCCTGCTCCATGTGGCTGGCCCAGTCGCGGGTGTGTCCGACCTCGAGTTCGGGGACACCTAGTGGCACCTCCCCCTGCCAGGTACATCTTCTCTCAGCAGAGAGGAAGGGGGCCTCAGAGTCCCCGTCCCTGGCAGCGCATGTTACGCATGCTGTGCTGCTGTGACACGAGCACTGGAAAATGGACATCGTGTTATGTTTTGCTTTTGATGTAAAATTTAGTAATTTCCATCATATCTAGCCAAAGCCCCTCACTGCCATGAAAGCCGGGGCGTCACCAGTCTGTCTACTTGGTGATCTGTAGACTTCTGGTCATGTTTCTATATTTATTTTTAAATATACTGTGTGGGTACGTAGTGGCATATGTCTCTTTAGGTTTGAATTAGTGTTTCTAAAATAGTGGAGTTATTCTGAATGTCACAAATGGATCAAGGCATTACACGTGTCAGATTTCTACCTTCTCCCAACCCAAATACCAATGCTGTTGTAAACAATGTGTATAGTGCCTAAGAATTATACAAAAACCCTTTTAATCACTTTAACCCAGATGTTTAACAAATTTAACCTCTTATTCTAATAAATATACTATCAAATTTTAAAAGGATAAAGGACATTTCTACTTTCGTTTTAGGCCTGTCAGTCTTGCCAGTGTACAAGAAATAAGGCAGCCGCTTCTGGGACCTTGGGACCACATCTGTGGGCTCAGGCAGCACCCTTCTTGGTCCCCAGCACCACAGGTCACACCTTTCCTCCAACTCCATTATCCTAGGAGATGAGACATGGGAAACGTCTGACAACACCCTGGGATTTGTCACACACAAGGCCTAGTTTCCACCAGGCCAGCTCCAGCCCCGGGCCCCGCCCTTGGGATGGTGCGTCCTGCAGACTGGCAGGGCCCCTGTGTAAAGCAGCCGTCTCTTCTCACCCCTGCACACGCCCTGCTGCTCCTCACTGGAAAGTGCAGATCAGTGCTGGACTTCAGGCCAGGGAGGAGCAGTGGAGCCCAAGAACAACCCTGTGCCAACTCCACCTTTGAACGATTCTAGAACTTCAGGAATGAGTGAGGCTGCCTGATGGGTTGCTTGGCCTTTATTTCATTTTTGAAAGAAAGGCAGATTGTAGAAAATCAAACCTGTGTATGTGTAACCAGGCATGGTGGCATATGCCTGTAATCCCAGCAATCAGGAAAAAACTTGTTTCAAAAACTAAAAATTAAGCCTATTTCATTTTAGATGAAAAGGAACTTGTGTACTGCCTTGAGCAGGTAGTTGTACTCGAGCTCTCACAGCATGAGCAATGATAGGATTTAAAGACCAGCCAGCCTAAAGACCTAAGTCAACAGTATGTTTCACCTACACCTTTCCAACACAAACACTCAGGCTGAACTGGAAAACTCGTGCCCTGCGTCTTGATAATGAGAAGATGCTACACATACTGAGAATGTCTTCTTTAAGTCAACAAACTGGGTCAAGTGCAATAGCACACATTCGTAATCCCAGCTACTTGGGAAACTGATGCGGGAGGATCACACTTTGAGCACAGCCTGTGCAAATAGGAAGACCCTGGTTCAAAATAAAGACAGGTATAGTGGAACATGCCCATAATCTCAGCACTTGGGAGGTTGAGGCAAGGGCTACAAGTTCGAGGCCAGCCTGGTGTAGATAGAGAATTGAAGGCCAGTCTGAACTACCCAGTGAGATCCTGTCTCAAAAAAAAGTTCTACTGTCTTTCAGCATATACTTCTAGTTTATCTAACGCCAGGATTTGAATGCTTTCCTACTTGTCTTTTGAGCAGTGTTTAAAATTTTCTAAGGGGCTGGGAATTTAGCTTAGTGGTTCTGGCATCTGTCTGGCAAGCACAAGGTCCCAGCTTCGATCTCTGTACCACACACCACAATGCTGGGTGTAGTGGCTCACGCCTGTAATCCCAGCACTCGGGAGGCAGAGACAGGAAGACTGCTATGAGTTTGAGGCTGGCCTAAGATACACAGTGAGTTGAGGGCCAGCGTGAACTACACAGCCAGACCCTTTCTCAAAAAAAAAAAGAACGATGCTCCTAGCAGCAGTCTTGCAGTCTTCCGATTTGCCCTCATGTGGTTACATCCTCAAACCTCCTCCTACTAAGACACTTGTAACAGCTGGACTTTAAATGGCACCTTGTTAGCACCTGACAGACACCTGTGAGCTTGTCAAAGCAGACATCCTCCTCACTTTACAGGTGGGAAACCACAGCCAGAAGAGACAAGTTTGTTTCCCGTAGTGGCAGACAGGGAACACAGCCAACTCTTCCAAAATCACATTTGTATTATATCAGCTCCTAAAATGTACATGTGGCTGTATTATATATATATTACATTATATGTATTATATTCCAAAATAACTCTTGGGAGGTTCAAAGAGTGTACTCCTTTATACCCTGCTGTTTCCTGTAGGACTTGCCTGCAGATAGCTGTATAATTCTATTCTTGGGGTTCTTGGGTGTTTTACTTGATGTTTCTATTGCTTGGGCAGGGGACTTCACAAAATTAAGGGGCTAAACTGTTGAGTAGAAAACGGATAATAGATAGAAATTAACCTCAACTTTGTTTCTGGTGTTTGGAGACAGGTCTCAGTATATAATTCAGCCTGCTCTTACTATGTAGCCCAAGCTGGCTCTGAACTTCTAGCAATCAGCCTCCTGAGTACTGGTATTATAGGCATGCACCACTATGCCTGGCTAAATCTCAATTTTAAATATGTCTCAACAATATGTCTTCCTTTCTAAAAGTTTGTCTTTATTACAAAAATTCAACCTCCTACCCACAGGCGTTTCTCTTTAATGGCACATTTCCTCTGTGAGGATCAGAAGTGAGTTTTCACCCCCTGCTGTTTTTTCTCTCTCTCACATCTGGAAGCCACAAGCTCCAGGACTGCCGTTTACCTGTTACTCATCTCTAAGTGCCTTTCCCCAGCTCCGGGTTACGAAGCACACAGGCAATGTGTGTGTGTATGTGTTCCATGCCCGAGATGGCAGCCTGTGCCCCTCTGCCTTTCCTCTTGTTGTTTATTCCAAACCCCAGTCTAACCCCTCACAGGGCACAGTGGCAGTAAACAGCCCTCAACTGGCTTTCTTAATAGACACTGTTCTTGGAAAGACCCGCTTACATTTGAATTTACAAATGCCCAGCCTTTTTAATGGTAATACAGAAGAAATTTGTTTCTAACATGAAACACTGAGTCTGAACAGATTACAGATGCTGCACCATCCAAATGGTTCTATGCTAAGACATCGCATGTCTCACTTTTCACATCACCGTTTTTCTCCTCCGTACCAGAGACGGAACCCAGGCCTTACACATACTTGAGGCATGCGCTCTACCACTGAGATACATACATCCCCAGCCCAGATTTTCCGACACTAATTTTCATACACCATTCTGAAGCCCAGGTTATTTTGGGTTACGTGGCCACCTGAGCATTACACAGTCTCCTATAGTTCTTCTTTCAAGGAGGCCATGGGTCCAGGCAAGATGACCTCTATGAAGAAAATTTCTGCAACCCAGAAATTTAATTTCTGTAACTAACCCAGGCATCTGTCCCCTTCAGGAATCTGATTCTTCTTCTTCCTCCTCCTCCTCTTCCTCCATCATATGGCTCCGTGTGCTCAACTCCAGTGCAGTTTGGTTGATTGATGCTTCATTGTCTACGTGCACCAACATCTGTTACCAAGGACATCAGAGATGTAAATAAGGGTACTGGCCTCAAAGCAAGTTCTTTTAAGTATTTTTCAAATATTTAATGTTTACTGTCATTTTTTTGCAGTATATATGACTATGTACATCATGGGGAGTTACATATACATATTTTTTTTGATATCCTATCTGTCTTCTCCATCTCTTGGTCCTTTTCCCTATAACTGTCTCCATTTTTTTCTCCCAATTCTTTTTTTTGAGGTTTTTCTGAGACAGGGTCTCACTTTGTGGTTCAGGCTGGCCCTGAGCTCAGCCTCAAACTCACATCACAGCAATCCTCCTGCCTCTGCCTCCCAAATGCTGGGATTACAGGTGTGAGCCACCACGCCCGGCACTGTGGTATGTGGTACTGGTTGCTGCTGGGCGTGAGTATCCACACCCAGTATTGTACGTGGTTACCAGGGAATTGAACCCGGGTCCTTGTGCTTGCAAGACAGGCGCCGGAACCACTAAACTAACTCCCCGGCCCTCCTAATTCTTTTATTCAACCCCTTTCCCCTCACCTCTTGTCCCCATTTCCATCTGAAAAAAATCTCCCTATTTCCTCTTATTTTGTACTTTATTTATATTCTAGGTTTCTCATACAAGAGAAAGCATGTTATATTTACACTTCTGTGTCTTATTTATTTCACCTAACATTATGGTCTCAATTATAGGTCTTCTTACCTATGAAGACTTTGTGTAAATAATTAATACAGAGTAACCAGCTAATTAAACTAGAAAATTCTGAACAGAGTCTGCAGCCTGCCATGCTCAAGGCTCTGGCTTGAATCTCCAGCACCTTGGCATTTCTCAGGCTCCTTTAGGTTTGGTTATGTGTTTGACCACCATCTGGCAGAAGCAGGAAGGAGCACAGCAGGTTTTGCAATTTCTCCCTGGGCCCGTGCACACTGAAGCTTACATCTTGTGACTGTTCCACTGCAGGGGGAGAAGAAACCTTCCCATCCTCTTCTGCAGAACTGATCATCGAGCGGAGGGCCAATTCTTCAACCTAGGAAGAGGTAAAGACACTTTCCTTAGTACAGTTTTTCACTGGGCTAAAAAATCCTTGGGATGCTGTGAACGGCAGGCATCACAGTAAGAGTGTTGCTTGGGGTTGGGAGGACTTTTAGCCTTGCCTTGCCTTTTAAGGAGGAGCAAAGACTTTGGGAGCCCCTTTCTCTTGGACTATCTAGGTGTTCCAGTTAATTCACAGCGTCCATTCTCCTCAACCTAGCAGCTCCCAGGGGATATGCAAGTGTCCCATTGAAAAGCCAAATGTAGCTTAGAGTAGGAGTGCAAGCCTGTAACTCCAGCATTCTGGGAGGCAGAAGCAGGAAGATCTCAAATTTGAGTCCAGCTGGGCAACTTAGACCATCTCAAAATTAAAAATAAACAGGAAGGGGACCGAGGATTTAGCTTAGTCGTTCTGGTGCTGCCTGTCTTGCAAGCACAAGGGCCCAGGTTTGATCCCCTGGTAACCACATACAATACTGAGCATGGAGACTCATGCCCAGCAGCAACCAGTACCACATACCACAGTACCGGGTGTGGTGGCTCACGCCTGTAATCACAGCACTCGGGAGGCAGAGACAGGAGTATTGCTACAATGTGAGATTGAGGCTGAGCTCAGGGCCAGCCTGACCTACAAAGCGAGACCCTCTCTCAAAAGTAAATAAGTAAATAAGAAGGCCTGAGCATATAGTTCAGTGCAAAGGCGCTGAGTTCACTCAGTCTCCCCAGTGTGTTGCAGAACCATTTTCTAGTTTTACAGATGGCTAAATTTTCCACTTCTAAACTCTTTTTTTGTAATGAAAAAATGAAGCATTAAGTAATTCCAGGTTTTGGAGGATATCATCTACATACACTCAATCATCAGTATTTGTGGTGCTACTTGTGCATATTGGAGACATGATTACTGCCCTGAGGGAAAAACTTATTTTGACGTGTCAGTGTCACACAGAACGTTTTTCAGTTTCCAAAGGGAGTTTGTAATCAAGTTAGCTGGGTTTAAAGATCTTGAATAAAGATGCCGGATGGGGGATTACTGTGACCGTTTAGAGACCGAACTGTCCACAGGTGTGGAGAATGACCTAAGTGAGCTTCTATTAAGCCCCCTCTTCAACATCACGAGCTTAATAACAGCTCCGAGAAAAGCTATTGGGAATTCTAGACTTTGGAACAAAACATTCCCAGGGATCGGGAAGGACCTGAAGTCCTTTCAATCTGTGCAACATGGGGCCCCGTATTAAGC
>PVIR01007301.1:0-61594 GCA_004026965.1 Petromus typicus
CCATAGACAGATGGTTTATAAATAAGAGAAATTTATTTTTGCCAGCTCTGGATATACAAGCGAGGTAGCAGCAGACCTCCTCCCCCCAGCTGGTCATCTACAGAGCAGAAAGGAAGAGGCTTCTCCAGGGGCTTCTGTGATAAGGACTCTGTTCTCACACCTACCTGTCTTCTGGGGCCTCCTCACCATGGAGGGTCAGGATTTCCATGTATGGATTTGGGGGACACAAACATTCCTGCTGGAAAGGATGCTTTACTGTTCCCTCCAGATGCTCTGATGGTTAAGTCTGTGCTGAGCACATCTGGGAGCATGAGCGGCTAGCGTTTGGGCAGTAACTGAAGTCTACTTCGGGCATAAGTTAGAACTAGAATTCCAGTCCTAGCTCAAGTTGTGCGTGTCAGGCCAGTCATAACGGTCCACTGTATTTTTTAATTAGAAGTATTTGTTTGAGAAGATTTTCTCAGTTAATACTGACTTATCCTTTATATCTTTTTTAGATTCCGGCTCACTCTGCTTCTTTGGACTCTTCCTGAGGACCTGCTATGTGAAGGAACCTGGTTTCAGGCGGAGGCTCTCACACAAACAGGACATGGTCTCTCTCTCTCTCAGAAACTGACTAACTGGGGAGAATGGCAAAGAAACATCATTATAATCCCATATAAGTAAAATAAAAGAGGATGAATAAGTTATAAATGAGGGAATAATTAATTCTGCTTGGGTAGCTAAGGGTAAAGGGAAGCTACAGCTAGGTCCTTGAGGAGTATTTCTGGAATCTTCCCGACTTTGTGTTGATAAATAAGGCCATGTTCCATACATTTATCTGTATTTTCCAGTGCAGTGGTTCCCAGCCTTGACTGAGGTTGAGAGTCCCCTGGGGAGCTCTTAAAATGTAGGCACTGGGGACCCGCACTGGGGACCCATCTCAGGTATGAGTCTTGGTCATGTGTACTTGAAGAAATGTCCCCACATGATTCTGACCATGTCAACATGATCGGGAATGATTTCCCATAGCAATCAACTGCAGGACATTCTCTTTGCCCCAAATACAGGGGCCATTATTTTGGGGGAGGGCAGGAGACAGAGCTGAACTACATCCACTTTGCTTTCATATGCTTAACTGCAGACAGTGTGAGAATCAATAGTCAATGTAGACATTTATGTCTATATACCACAGAGCACTGTGGATGTGATTATTGACATCACACATGATGTTCATTGATAGTTACTGAGTGGACTTTGAAAATTACACATCAATATATAGACCTGAAAACTTACATGCTAAAGACTTTGCAATTCTAAGCAGTTAGAATGGTTACTGCCTCGGTTAAACCACCCTTGCAGTTTTCTGGACATTTGTGTATGGACTAAGCATGGAATGTAATACCAACAAAAATCTCCCTTTTATAAAAAAATGGAGGGAATATGAATAAAGTATGGATTTTCATTAATACTAATGTGATATATGAATGTTGGTTCATTAATCATAAGAAATAAAAATTAATAAAAGATGCTTTTCACAGAGAAAAATGAGTGTGGGATAAGAATGGTGGTTGCTTTCGGCACCGTGTTGTTTGCGGCACACTGCACCCTGAAGACTTCAACATTCTGAAAGTTTCTTTTAAGTGAAAGTTTCCATTTTTTTGTCCTGAAAGCTGACACACGTCCTCCAAAGCAACCTTTCTCCTTCTGCATGAGCATCTGACCCTCAGTTAACTTTGTAGCTCTCTTCCCAGGGAACCTAATCAGGCAGAGTGTCTGCAGTGTCATGGGGCCACTGCTGCTTATAAGAAAATGACTCTGGTTTGTAAACGGCATCTGCGCTGGCAGCACCAAAACCACCTGACAGGAAGTCACAGCATTCGTGGCTTTCCTGAGTGTGGAGGTTCCTTCTAACTGGCATGAGCCTCGTGGAGAACTTGGAAGCTGTCTCTGTGGAGTTGTGACAGGAGAGACTGACCCCAGGCAGCTCTCACACCAGCTGACCCGGGCCTCACTCCTTACAGTAGAGACTGGAGAGATGGCTCTCAGAAGGCCACGTGGGTTCCCTAGCTTGTCCCCAGAGGAGAGCCTGATCTGCCAGGCTGCCTTTCCTGTCCTAGAGTTTCCTGAGAAGCCAATGTGCTAGTTACAGTTTGTATTGGAGAAACGCACTATTCGTTCGATCTGATGTCGATGACCTAGACTGGGTCCTCCTTGGGAGGCTGTGGACAGATGGGAAGTTATATATTGGTTTCACTCATATATTCAAACATAGTTATTATATGTTTATTTAAGTTAATTCAAGGATCAGTAGCCACATAGGTATTTGTTGTGCCAATTCAGTGGTTATGAAATTTATTCAAGGATAAGCAAAGAAGTAAAGAATATGAAGGAGCACATTTCTCTATTGCTTGTCTAGGTACATATGCATGTCTGTGGATCCATCCGTCCATCTATCCATCCATCCATCCATCCATCCATCCATCCATCCATCCATCTATTCGTCCATTCGTCCCTCTGTCCTTTTGTCTGTCCGTCCATCTGTCCATCTGTCCATCCATCCATCCATCTATTGTTATTGAGGTTTTTCTTATGAAAGGGACCCTATTAGAATGCAGCTAATAACTTATTACAGGGTTTAATTTGACAACATAGGTTCTCTGGAATCCAGAAGGAAAAAGAGGGGATTAGACATCTTTGGCAGTTTTCAAGGTTGTAGAAGTCAAGTATTAAGATATGTGACTTATGGGAAAAAGCGAGAATTGAGTTGTGTCATATACCAGTACAAATTCTTACTGTTCAGTGCAGTCATGGTGTGTATATATGTAATGTACCAATAAAGATTTCAATTAAAAAAAAGATATGTGACAAATATATTTCTTCTTAAGAACAGCACATGACCTTCAGAGTAGAGTAACTGAGGAGTGTTCTTTTTATGTTTACCATTGCAGAAAGAAATCCTGGGGTATCATATTTATAATCAGACTGATGCTATTGCTAGTCTTTTACATTAAAAAAGTATGTATATAGGGGGTGGGGTTATATGGAGGGTAGAGGAATGGCAAAAAATGAAACTCAAGATATATCATGTACAGGTACAAATTCTCAATCATGAATGTGATCATAATACATAAATAAAATGTGCCAGTAAACTCAATAAAGGAGGAAAAATCCAATGATCTAAAAAAATTAGCTTTGCATTTGTAGAAATAACTCCAGTTTTAATAGGTTAATTTTAATGTTGCTACTTATTCTTTATACCTCCCAGAAAGGTACATTTCATGAGTTGCAACCACGGTCATGTGAAGGAGTCTTTGGAGGTACTCAATCCTCCAATCCACTTGCAGAGCCAATACAGGAGTTCCTAACGGGTGAAGCATTGAGAAAGGGGCAGCATGAGGACCTCTCTCCACTTTGGGGGAGCCTCAGAGGGTCACCACTGGTGCACATGTGATTTATTCCCTTCTGTACATCCCTGTTCCTCCTGCCCACCAAATTCCCATGCTGCCTGTGTCATTCTGAGACTATGTGTTGACAGATGTGTGATTTCTGCAGGACTTGGCCTAACTGCTCAGGAAGCACAGAGAAGGTCCCCTCCATCCTTGATTTCCCAGAAAGCATTACAAATTATTGGAAGGAAATAAAGTATGTGGAAATAGAGCTGTCTCAGAGAAGGTGTCAGCAGGGCACCTCCAAAACTCTCACTAGGATTTGGGACTCTCTTTACCAAAGAAGGAAAATATAAATGCTGTGTTGCAAGATCCTCGATAAATTCTTTTGCTCATTCTGCCAAGTTTGATATTTAAAAATTACACCATTGGAACCATTTCAAAGGCACTGGAGCTTGTGGGTAGCTTTTCTATCGTATATATGCTTATGTTCAAATGTTCACCATAATAAAGTTTTTTTTATCTATTGTGGGCATGCGGAACACTAGGTAGATGCTCATAACCTTCTTGCTATTAAAGCTAGAGAATTAAGAATGAACACTGCAACCACACAAAATTCCAGAGATATCATCACAATTAGGTCTGCAAAACAACACAGGTCTTTACAGAATCTTGCTTTGCTTCTCTTCTGCACTTTGCCTGATAAGCACTTGCCAACAAAGACATCATACTAATTACAATTTGTTTTACAAAGGGCAGGAAAAACTGATAAATGATTCATTGATTATTTTCTTTCTGAAATAATTCTTTTGTTCTTGACCTCGAGTTACATTTGGATAATAAATGGAAGTCTGAAGTGTTTTCCCAAGGAATTATTTAGAAGAGATCATGCTGACAGTTTTAATTCTTAGCAAGTCTAAGTAGATACCTATCAAGAAAAAAAGAGAGCAATAAATATTATCTGTTCTTTGTGTGTGGAAAAGGGTTTTCCTTTTAGGAATATGATCATATTGTATTCTTAAAATGTATCAATAAACTCAGTTTATTAACAAAATAAATTTCCATATGTGAAAAAATTTTAAAGTAGATTGGTGTTCTTTCATCATAAGACATAACTTCCTCTCCTCTCTACCCCACACAGCTATGGCGGCGAGACAAGAGGTCCCTTAGAATTTGTCTGATTTTCTTGCCCTGAAAAAGTCAACACATTATAGCTAATTCTCCCTAGGAGAAGGGCAGGGCAACAGCAGGGGTCTGGAGCACAGGAGATTGGGAGTCGCTTTGGTCCTCAGAGACTGGAAATGAGCAGGAGGGTCTGGCGTCGAAGTGGGTGGGGTAACAGAGCGAGGTGAGCCGCTCTTCCCTCACTTTCCTCTGGCCAGCAGGCAGACTCGGCAGGCCTGAGGAGGTCACGTCTGACCCGTCTCTCTCCCATCACAAGCCCCACCTGGACCTCAGCCTGCTTTCTCAGCCTGTACTGGTTTCTGCACACACATCCTAACGACGGTCGCGGTCCTGCCGGCCATGGCCTCTCACCGCATCCCTCTTGGCTCTCCATTCCCTGCACGTGTTATTGCTAGATTCACTTCAAAATGATTCCCCAAGGTGGTGTTTGCACCTTCTTTCACGTAGAACCTCACTGTTTCACATCTGGACAAATGCAGCTACCTTTTCTTTTTTCCAGTACTGGGGTTCGAACTCAGGACCTTCAGCCTGCCAGGCAGGCATGGCATCACGGAGCGCCATTGCTGGCGCAGTGCAGCTGCTTCATGATGGTTCTCGGCCCCCAGTCTTTTTCCCACTCATCTGCCTCCTGACCTGTGGCCACAGTGTGTTTTCAAGGAGGTAAGCTGAGTACCTCATCCTTCTGATTCAAATAACTGCTTATTGCTGTCTAGACTGCAGAATAAACCTAGTGTTCATCACCTCACATGACAAAAGTGTCACATTTTATTCCGTTTTATGGTTCTGTCCTCTTGTCTGCAGGATGGCCTTCCACCTGACCCACTGAGAATAATGTATGGTATGTTAATACTGCTGAGGGTGCCAGTTGTAAGGTAAAAGACATATTTGGTCTTTAGGACAAATGATCCATGATCTGAGGACTCTCCTAGGCATGCATGGGTGTGACAGCTTTGCACACTCTTGGGGGAGCAGTCCTGAGGAGCATTTGTGCATGTGCAGCAACTGCTCCAGCCCTGGACTCTGTTCCTCTAGAATATCCTTCCTAGGCCTTGTTCAAATCTTGCTCACATGTCACCTCCTCCGTGTTCTCCTCACTGACCCTTCCAGCTAGATGTGGCCAAGTTTTACCCACCAGAATTCTTTGAGCTCATATGTTCAGCTCCGATATGACACGGTACATACGGGTGTCAGCGTCTCTTCCCTTCACTAAACTGAGGTCGGAAGTCTTTAAAGACAGAGGCTGTGACCATTTTTCTCCATATCCTCCATGTTCAGGGTAGTGCCTGACATTCAGTAGAGACCTGATAATAACCTCTGGAGTGACACTATGTGCCTGGGTGTTCAGTGTAAATTCCCATCATGTACACTTGCCCTGTATGTGCAACAAGATACAGAGATGTATCAGGTGTCTCCTTTGGGACCACGGTGTACCTCATATCAAGGTAATTCCCCGTTTTCTCCCAAACATAATCCATTCTGTTGAACAACAAAAATAAGCATAACTGGGATGGAAGTTAGTAATAGTAGTCTTAGGGCCAGGGGCTTCCCTTGGGAACCTGGGAATTTGCGTGCACACAAAGACACACATATACACACACATTCTTTGCCTAATTTTTACTGTCATCTCTGTGTTTCTTCCGAGACCCTTCCCTGACCCTCCCCCTTGACTGAGTTAAGTCCCCTTGCCATGTTCCTTTTCAGCATCAGCTATTTTCTTTCAATACCCTTTATCCATTTGGGACTATATTTATTTTTGCAATCATTTGATTAATTTCTCTCTGCCCTTCCAAACCATGGGTTCAACAGGGCAGGCTTCATATCCATTACAGAGAAGATAACGCAATACATTTTTAATAATAAACATTTGATGGCTTACTTTTCTCTTCATAATAACCAGCCAAGGAAAGCACTGCTATCTGATGAATTTCCGGAGAAAATAAACACCAAGTGCTGTGAGTTAACTTGTCCCACGTCCCACAGTCAGGGAGGAAACTCTGGGATAGTCCGGCTTCCTGTGACGGAAAATGAATCTACAGCTCTTTTAAAACTTTAAATAAAGGAGCTCAGCTTTATTATTCACTGCTGAACACCTACGAAAATTATTAATTTTAAACATGAGTTAAGAAAATAGGAGCAGATCCACAGAGGGTTTGTCTTTTCTGATCTCTCCGCTCTGATTAGAAATAAGTCGGTATTAGCTGTGTTGCTGAAATCTCCACTCTGCAGACCACAGGGGTGCCTGGACTTTCACAACAGAAAATGTAAGCTTAGTTTTTTCTTGAATATATGAGTCTCATATAATTCCCGGTGTAAGTTTGAAATAATTAAAATGTAATCTGATATTTGCAATTTAATGAAACATATCTGACAACTGGGTATTGAAGAATTTACTGTTGTGTTATTTTATAGCCTTCTTGAAATCCTAATCCTATTTCTCTTACGGAACAAAAGTATTCTTTCCTCTTAAAAGACACTACCAGTGATGCCAGAGGAAATGCAGGCATGTTGAACAGTGGCTCAGAGCCAGGGTGCAGAATGGGTCTTGGGTCTTCTGAGTACAGAGTTGTGTAGGCCCCAGAACTGGAGCAGAAACACAGGTGCACTCCAAAGATGGGGCCACAGGACGAGCACACATGTGGGGCACATTTCCCAGGGCTGCCCCCTGACCTTGCTCTCAGCTGCTGGAGAACTTGGTTGAGTAGACTGAAGCACTTCCTTCTCTGCACGACGGACAGGAAGAGGATTCTGAATTCAAAATAAGGGAGAGAAACAAAACTAGAGGCCCCCTGCTGCTCAGGAAAAAGAACTTTTGTATTCTTCCTCCTCACTGCCTAAGTTTCTTAGGGAAAAGAGATATATAGGTGAAGGGGTTGTTTCTAACTTGTGAAACAGCTGAATGCCCAGCTGATCTACATTTGGTGGGATCTTGCTGTTTGCAAAGCTAATTTAAACTCCTATTACTGACAAGTCTACTCCTCTTCCCAAGTGCTCCTTTAATGTCACCCACAAGTTGGACACTGGCGAGAGGTACTCTGAGGAGCTAGTTTTCCACCTGACACATGGCATCAGATCAACGCTGACTTTCAGACAGGAGTTATGCTAATGGTCCCTTTTATAAGCTGCTTGCATTTGTTGTCTGGATTCTTTAAAGAAATTGGCAAATTTTATTATTAATAAAATTCTCTCCACGTTTTCTTGCTCATAAAGGGATAATAGAAAGCAAAACAGGGCATGTTTATCTCATGGGCTAGGCGAAATCTTGTGCACCCAAGGTCTTATGGAGGTTAGAAATGAACGATGTGGGTATGTCAGGGGGATGTATGCAGCTGTAATCACAGATACCTGGGTAGCTGAGGCAGGAGAATTCCAAGTTTGAGTACAGCTTGGGAAACTTATCAGGAGAGGAAGAACAGGAGAGAAGAGAAGAGAGGAGAGGGAGAGGGAGGAGGCAGGGAGTGAGAAGGGAGAAAAGAATTTGGATGGGACTAGGGGAGAAGGGAGGGAGGCAGAGAATTTTCTTATCTGGGAAAGTGTAGAATTCTTGTAAACTACTGTAAAAGTCGTTGATTTTCATGTGAAGTAGTTTGGCCCTAATGAAAACTCCCAGAAAAACAGAAAAAGGAGATATTTACACATGGCAAAAAATACTAGAGTTTAGAGCAGCATTTGCTGTGATGGAATGTCTTGGGCTGTTATTTGTGTGGTTTTTGTTTTATTTATTTATTTATTTTTAGGTTTTTTGAGACAGGGTCTCGCTTTTGTGGTTCAGGCTGGCCCTGAGCTCAGCCTCCAACTCACATCACAGCAATCCTCCTACCTCTGCCTCCCGAGTGCTGGGATGACAGGCATGAGCCACCACGCCCGGCACTGTGGTATGTGGTACTGATTGCTGCTGGGTGTGAGTCTCCACACCCAGTATTGTTATGTGGTTACCGGGGAATCGAACCCAGGCCCTTGCACTTGCAAGACAGGTGCCGGAACCACTGAGCTAACTCCCCGGCCCCTGTGTGGTTTTGGTTTTATTTCTTTGGCGTCTGTATAGACACCTAACTGCTCACATGCATTCCTTTGCCCATTCTTCTGCCTCCATGGGCTGAAATGACATTGAGTGCAGTGAGTGTTCACTGAGAATCCAGCACAGAGACAGAAGCAACTTCCCGTATTCCACATAGTGAAAACACGACACTCAGCACCACTTAATGGATGATGAAATACCTGGAAAATCCAGTCAGGGAAGATGGGACAACTCCCCAAATACACAACAGCGGGAAGCCGCTGTGAACCAAGCAGCATTTCCAGAAGCCGGGACACTGAAGGTGAAGCGGGTGTCATGCTGGAAACTGGGGACTTCCGGACAGAAGCCAGGACATGTGTGGGAATGAGGCCACAGGACACACGGTTCTGGGAAGCAGAGACACTTTCCCGGGGCAGATGAACATACTGCTCTCACCATCTGGCTCCCTGTCCGCCATGCTGTGTTCTGCTCCAGAGGCTCTTGTGTTGGAAACTGAGTCCCCAGTGATGGGCAAGAGGAGCTGAAACCTTTAAGGAATGGAGCTAAGTGGAAAGCAATTAGGGCCCCAGAGCACTGATCCCACCAAAGGACTAAGGCAAGACTGGGCTGGATTAGTTCTCTCCACAGGGGGTTGTGACGAGGGATGTGGTCCTTGTGCATCTCAGCCCTCTCTCATGTACTGCTGCCATTATGCTACCTCCCGCCAGGCGGCTTTCTCCAGAATCGGGCAGGTGCTGGTGCCACCTTGCTTCTTCTCCAGAATTATGAGCTACATGAAGCTCTTGTCATAACAAAGAACCTCGCCTCAGGCATTCTGTTATAGCAACACAGTGCAGAGCTATCTAGCTACCTAGGACCTAGTTGTGAAGGGAGCATGGAGAGTGGTGTTTCCTACGACGGATGGTACAGGAAGGGGAGGGAAGAGGCCTAAAGATGAGGGACAGATGGCTGGTCGGGGCTGACAGTGTCCCACCACGGCAAGCATCGGGTATGTTCCTTTAATACTTAAGCTTACAAACTCAGTTCACCTTTTGTTTTCTTTTGCTCTTTTTCTGAGTGACCTCTGACTCTTCCTGTGTGTCCTGAGTAACACACAGACGCTGGAGTTTGCGATGGCACACAAGCCAAGACCAGGAGGAAGTGCAAAGGGAAGAGATGATGGAAGGCGAGGTAGTGGACTAGGACTTCATTAAAAAATAGCCTGGGTGGAATCCTTTATTTATTAATGTAATATTTCTTCTCACAGCCCATTTTCAGAAAGGAGGAAAGAAAGCAAGAGAGAGCTGAGTGTGAGGGTACATGTCTGAAATCCCAGCACTAGAGGAAGCCAAAGCGGGAGGATTGCAAGTTTGAGCCCAGCTCGGGCAACGTAGTGACCTAGTGAAACCCTATCCCAAGAATTAAAAAAAAAGAAGAAAGCAGGAGGCTGAGGATGTAGGTGAGTATGAAGACCCTCAGTTCAGTATCCAGTACTGGAGGAGAAAAGCAATACAAGAGAAAGAAAGGGAGAAAAATCCATGGCTATTGTGCATTCACTGGATCTACCACTTTTAGGACAGCCATATGGGTTCCTAGGGTATAGACAGAAATGGGCTCTGGGCTGAGCTGTGGTCTGGCAGGGGGCAGAGTTGATGTGGTTCCAAAGGGAAAGGGTGCAGTGTGCTGCACGTACCCATCAACCCTCCACCCCCCGGCCCTACACTGCACTCCAGGGCCTGGGATCCCCCCCCCAGCCTGTGCTCTGTCTGCACCCGGGGTATCACCTTGCCTCTCACTCATCCTACGAGGCCCCAGACTCCCTAGGTCATGGGTGAAGGATGAAGCAGTGGCGCCACACCTGCCTGACAAGCACAAGGTCCTGAATTTGATCTCTGCTACCAAAAACAAAAAAATAAAAGGACTCATTACATGGGAATCAGAGTGTCTGAAAGCTGGGCTCACCTTGGAATTTCCTTATCAGGAGCCATCAGGTGCCCAGAACTTGACCAGACACTTTGTGTGGATGTGTCTTTCTTCTTTATGCCAAGAGCAGTTTCCAGATGCGGAGACAGATTTAGAGCTTGATTTTCCCAGTCAGCCAGGGAAGTGGGATTTGAACTGAATGCCTTGTGTGTGAGCACACATCGTATTATACTGTTCATGAAGCTCGGGGCAAGCACACAGGCTCCGCCTCCTGTTCCCCAGCTCTGCAGACTAGAGAGCCAAAGCCTCGGTCAGAACCCTGGACACACAGGAGCTGAGCTGAGCTGGACGCCCGCATGTCCTCGAGGGCTGGTGGCTCGTGGCCCTGTCCTTGCTCCCTGGCCACTCCCGGGTCCCTGGACCCCTTCTTAGTCTTCCATCTCAGGAGAGGTTCAATGTCAGGCAACCAAACACATTTCCTTCCTTGTCTCTTCTCATTTGAGGGCCGTACCTATTTCTCATGGCTTATTTTGTACCATTTGTGAGGGCTAGTATAAAGTCATTCTAATAATAATCTTCCCACACCGGTCTTTATCTCTGGTGTCCGAGGAGAACAGAAATCTTCCCAGTGCAGCTATAAAGCACTGTTTCATCAAACCAAATGTCTGCAAAGTGGCACATGATCTAAGCTCGAGGTTATGGATCCAGAGGTAAATGCAGAAATTCTTTTAGTTTTCAGGTCTGGGATGTTCACTATTCATTTTAAATGAAATCAAAATCCTATCTATACAAAAGTAAGAAAGAAAACCACTATAGACAGATTCATTTTTAACAGCACCCACTTACCTATTATACTGGGCCAAGAAAGTAATAGTTTCTATATCATGGAGATAGATACTTTTTTATTCCTGTTCATTGACTTTGACAAAGATAGTAAATACTATATAGAGAATAGATACATTGTGAAGAAATATTAAAACACTGATTAATGTAACATCAAGAAATGGAAAGTCCCTTGCCTAAAGAGAGAGAAAAATTAAAATGTCTTTGGTTCTTAATGAAACTGCACCAGGCTTATATAAATCTAAATTCCTTACCTTAACCTGAGTTTAAAATAATGAGCAAACTTGACAGCGCTTTACAAATCCTAGCAATGAACATTATCATTTATTACCAGAATGAGTGATAATAGGAGTAGCCGAGAGAGAGTGCCTATTGCGAAGTCTCCAAAGAATTTAGTGAGACAATATTTCTTTTTCACAATACTAAGATAAAATAGGTGTAAAACTGAAAGTTTGTTTCATTCATTCTGAGGAGAAGGACAGGTGGGTGTTCTGGTTAAACAGATTGCCGCCCTTTTCCGGAGGAGCATAAAGCAACATGAACAAACACGAGAGGTGATATTCCCTCCACAGCGCGAGAAGGGATATGGATTTGAAGTCCATCACCATAATTAAATTTCAATGTTGACACAGTACATCTCAACATTCCGAGTTCTAAATATAGTTTTGCTGTGCCTGGGAGCAAAATGCAGTGCACATGAATATTTATCTCTGTCGCAAAGATTCTTTTGCCACATTCTCAGGAAACACCGGCTGGGATCAGGACAGACCAAAGCGGAGTGCACCCAGTCTGGTGACAATTATCTCAAAATAGTTGAAGTCATCTTCTGGCCTCACAGGAGGCAGCGATTTTCAAACATTTTGGGTTACAAAATTTCCTGTACAAATGAAATCTAATTAAAAGCTAAATGTTTGACATAGATTGAAGTGGAATAGGTCAGTTGACTTTTGTAGACCCCTGACGTCACCATAGCACGCGAGACTTTGCAATGGGAAACCTAAAAGTGCTACTCTAACCCATAAATAGGTAAAATGAATAGTTGATTAATGCTAAGTTAACGATTTTAAAAGTCAACGATTTTAAGGTCTTGACGGATGGAAGAGAGCTCTGTGTTTCTAAAGAAACTCATATGAAGTTGGTAGATCATGACAAAGGAGAAGTAAATGTTACTTGCTTTCTGCTACAAGAAGAAAGATCCACCTTGTCTCCTATTACTGCCAGGCTCTCAGCTGCCGCCCTGGTTTCCTCCTGGAGCACATCCTCTGCCTGCCTCCATCTCAGATTTGTAATTACACAAAGATGGCGTCCGCGTCCAGGCTCCCCCTGTTGGACGTCTCTGGAACTGCAAGGTGCCCTTACAGCTGAAACATTTCTGTAGTATGGGTGGAGATTTCCTCAACTGCTTTAAATTTATAAACTCACGTGGTTAACAATCCAAAGTCCTCAGTGACTCATATGAAACTTATTTCTTGCTAATATTGCCTGACAGTAATGAGTTGACGAAATGCTTGCCTCACCTGGGCCTAACAGAACACCTGGGACTAACAGAACACATTATTTGAGACATCACTGGCCTTATTACGGAGAACTGACCAGTGGGCAGGGTATGGAATAAGGTCTCTAAAAGCTCCTATTTGGAAGCAGTGCACATCATATCTGTTCACATGACATTGGAAAGACTAAGTCAACTGGCCGTTGAGAACTCTCAACTCGACTGACCACCTCAGTTTAATTTCTTTTGTCCTATAGTGTCATGACTACACTAAGTCAAATTCCCACTGAAATTCAGAAAATTTCTTATCTGTTCTTCTTTTAAATCTTGTCTCTCCTGTACGCCCACTGAATAATCTAATGTCTGAGGCTGCTGTTAGCACTTGAGATACGTAGAAAGAAGGGATACCTAACATGTCCTGAACATAGGACTGCAGGGCCTTTGTGCTGCTGAGTCTCCTGGAGGGTGCATTTATGGAGTCCTATACTTATGAACTCACAACTTCAAAAATATTCTCAGTATACATTATGAGAGACACACGTGGTTTGCACCAAGCAGAACTGGGCTTTGCTTCATAGACGCTGATCGGTGGATTCATGGATCAGCAGGTCTGTAACATAGTCATTCATTCACCATCTACATGAGCCAAGCAAGCAGTGTCCTGGATCACAGAGGATGGGAGTACAAGCTCTCCCGGAAGGGACAGTTGACATCCTAAATTGTGTACTCAAGATCTGATAAATCTCACGTGTTACACCAATCCCAGCTCTCTCATTTACTGTTGATGGGAGAGCTAGCTGAATTCCCTAATCTTCCAGATATGCAGGGTGAGGAGAATACAGGTAATGGCTTTATGTGTTGGTTGTGAAAATTTCTTGAAATAGTGAAGAGCACTGAGTTGTGCCTACAGCACAGATACTGGTCACTAGATACTGGTCATGGTCACAACACCATGACCAGATGATACTTACAGAGAATCTGGCTTTGTAAAATTTCCAACATCTTGAAGCTGGGGCAGCAGAGTAATGTAGCTACTTAAAAGGTCAAATAGTAGAAGGGAAGTTAATGCTATTTCAGTCTCCCAGATCAGAATTAAAACGTAAATGTGCTTTGAGGTGGAGCACGTATTTCTGAAACAGAGTGTTTACTGGCCCTGATCAGCACGGTCCTAAGCATATATTCCCTGTACAGCTGAGTTCCTGGTGTAATAGTGTTAGATAATTCTATTTTTGCTAAATCACTAGAGATCTAAGAATTTTTCAGACAAATGTTGGTCAGTCCTTCAGGGAAGCTCTACAGTGCCCTTCAGAATGTCAAAAGGACTTATACCAATCCCTAATTCCCTGCTGATCTTTACCATCTGTTACCTTGACCTTTTCATCAAAGACTGCTCAAGCTTCCAGAAGCCCTGCATGCTAACACTCAGTATGATATTCTTCCTGTGTTTCTTTGCCTCTGTCTCACCACTACCACTTGTGTATGTTTTGTCTTCCATTACGGTTTCAAACAGTTCACCAGAACACAAAAATATATGGCAGGAAGAGAGGCTCCTGAGGGTAGACAACACACACTGCTGACACTTTCAACTCAGTGTGGTGTGGCAGAGCATTCACTGGCTGAGAACATTTACCATATGGGGTACAAACGTTTGCTGCCGGAAAGCATCTCTGAGAGTCTGCAATCTCAGCTCTCACAAGTATGCTGGCATCCCGAGTATCTGAAAAATTATGTATTAACAGTTTGCGCTAATGAACTATTCTATAAATTGCACAGATAATCTCTGGGGGCAACTATTTCCTTTACAACAAGTATCATAACAACTCATGCAGCAAGGAGCAGTGCTATTAGTAACACAGGTTAAAGTTTAGCACACTTTAAAGGGGATCATTGTAAGTTATGATTTGCTTAGAGGATAACTGGTGAGGATGGAGATAAGAAATTCGGTCAAAACAATAAAGAATGTAAACCTCCAGAAAAAATATATAGTTTGTTTTGGAAATAAAGAGAGGAGCTTAGCTTTCCCATTCCATAAAGACAGACAGAACCTGGAAAGGGTACTTGTTAAGGTGTAGATCTAAAATTTCTCCCAAAATCTGAAAGTCTGGTCCACAGTGAAGCAATGCTTAGAGGTGGGCTTGTAGAAGGTGATTAGATTGTGACGGGGCTGTTGATTAATCTGTTGATTAATCCACCCATGGGTTCATAATTTGACAGCATTTTCAGGAGGTAATGGAAGCCTGGGGCTCAGCTGGAGGAAATGGACCTCGGGATACATCCTGTGCTCGGCCCCTTTCTGTCTTGCTCCTTTGCTCCCTGGCTGCCTCCTCCCCGTCATTCTCATTCTGTCAGGATGTTCTGTTTTACCTCAGGCCGAAAGTAACACAGCAGTCAAACCATAGACAGAGACCTCTCAAAATGTAAGCCAAGATAAATCTCTTCTTCTCCTTCTCCTTTTCCTTCTCCTCCTCCTTCTTCTTCTTCTTTTTTTTTTAACTAGGGATTGAACTCAGGATGTTGTGCTTACCAGACAGGTGCTATGCCGCTGAGCTACATCCCCACCCAAACATTTTCTTCTTTAAGAAGCTATTCTCAAGTACTTTGTTACAGCAATGGAAAGGTGACTAACATAATAAGCAAAAACATTGTTGCTGAGTTTGAAAATACTTTGTAATATTTAATACTGTCCAGAAAAGGAATAATTTGCCTTCTGTGATAATGAGCTCTGTATTTCTAGAGGTAGAAACCTGCAAGACCATAAACATATCAAATATATATAGGTGGTATGGTGGTTGTAACACTCACAAATTCTTTGACATTTCTTCCTTAGTGAGAGCTATGCCTTTTCTGGCTCTACGTGAGCTTGCAATTGCTATAATTAATTGATACTATGTAAGATTTGAGCAGCACTATATGAAATCTATAGCTAGGTCAGAAGAGCCTAGACTAGTGATGGTAAACATGGCAGAGAAAACTGTCCAAACTGCAACCCAAAATCCACTTACTTATTGCAAATTAAACCTGAATACTGAGGTTTTAGTTTAGACAAAACCAGCTCATACATTAACATCTTTTATGTTGAGAGAAAAACAAATCACATGCATACTGTAGTTTTGCCACCACAGTCCTAGAGAATATTTGCCTGGTTTTCTCGAATATGTGTTTGAGAGACTCAATCTATGAACCTAAATACCATGCTGTGAGAAATTGAAATTATGCACCAAGATCACACATAGGAAGCAACTGAAATTAAATATAAACTTTCATTTATACCCATTTTCACGTGAATACAGAGATAAATTTTACTAAAATTTAATATTTTACTTGACAAAGCCACCATTAGTCATCCACAGGTCAGGGTCAACACGGTAAACATTCTCTTTGAGCCTATTGCCATATAGTCTGGGTTCGGGGTTCTGGTCAAATTGATTTACGTCTTTACGATATAGCTTTGACTTAGTAGTTAATTGGTTCTTCATCTCAAAATGGACAAGAGGCTCATTTTCTGCAAAGAACCCATACACAGTGAAAAACAAGCACATGGACACAATAAGACTATAGAGTTGATGCATGTCCTAGGTCAGGCTTTGAGCTAGTGACAGTGGCAGTCTAGTCTTGAGAAGACTAATGAAACAATTGGGATATTAGCCAAGAGACCACCGATTAAAGATTCGTAACACCTGACAGACCCTCACTTGAACAGTAATTGTACCTTGATGTATCGATTAGTAATAATGATATTTTATACATATTTGTTACTAATAAATGAGACAGAAGGCTGTAGAAATAAAAGATGCCAATGCTCAACTAGGTTTGACATATAAATTATCAACTTCATATGACTCAGCTTAATTTATTAAGGTTAAATGCTGAAAAATCATTTACTTTTAAGATGAATCCAATGACTGCTGATGAAAGGAATAATATGTTCAATGAACATGGATTTAGGATTAAGTGATGTAGCTTTGTTTCTTGACTGTGTATGTATCCTGTTATATTTGAAAACAGATATGTGACCTGTTAGGAAATTGCTGCTTTCTTTGGGGAGTAAGTAATTTTATTATAACACACAGGCCCTCTACAATTAGGACCCTGAGTCCCCTGCTAGAGTAGGAGACTCTGACCAGAATGACAATGATTGTGCTGCACTTGACTCCATTCTGTAATGATCTATTGAGAGAAAATCAACATTCCTTAGGAAAAAACGTGCTTTAAAAAGAATGATCTTTATGGGAGTTGGTGGTTATAGAGAATTTTAGTGCCAATAAAAAGAAGATGAGGATTTCTTGTTCCTTTGAGGGTGTGAAGTAATTAAAAAACAATATTTAGTGGCTTTTAGCACACCTATTTCCATGAAATCTCGGCACTAAACAATGCAGGGAAATCAGAAGAGATAAATCACCTAAACAGATCAGGAAAAAAAGGAAATGGATAAAGCGACTATAATTCTGTGACACCTCCACCTTACAGATTCATTAAATTCAACCTTTTAGCACAAAATCTCATAACACTCCAAAGCATGTGTTTTGCTTTGGTGTTTTTGAAAATTAAGTGTCTGAAAGACCATGTGGGAATACTCTTCCCTCTCAGGGACAGAGTTGCACCAGAGGGCTTTCCTCCCTCCCAGCTCGCCCTGGAAACAAACTTTCCAGCTCTCTTGCAAATCAAGTCTCCCTCATCAGCTCAGTGTGTTCATAGCTTTGTGGTGCTGTACCCAAAACCAGATTTGGAGGTGACAGTTCATTTATGCACGTGTTCTTGGGATCATTGATTTACTCAGCAACTATTCCAGTAACTCCCGCGTCTCAGCCAGTGACAAAAACACAGCAGAGGACGGCAGTTTGCACCCTGGTGCTATGGGATCAGCTAACAATTAAAATTCCAAACACCATGTGAATTTGGTTCCCTAAAATGACATAAAATGCAAAAACAGATTGTTGAAAACTAATATGTGGCACTTCTGTGTAACTTGTTTTAAAACCAGTTCTGTCAGGAGCTGTCCCTAAGTTAGAATCACATGACTGACTGTGTGCAGAGAGCAAGAGATTGAAGGAGGAAGCGGGGTGGAAGGGAGAGCACAGTATTTACCCCAATATCCCCAGGGATCAGTATCCCAAAGTGGACACAAATACGTCAAAAGAACTTAGGAGCCAACTCAAAGAGCCTCCTACTCTGTGAAGATAGGATCATACCAGCATCTATAGAATCAATAACTATAACAGACTGAAATACTTCAATGAATTTTAAAGCCATGTGTTTTTCATGATATTAAAAAATATTAAGTCCTCACAGAGACTGCTAAGGAATTAACTCATGAGTTTTTAAAAACTATGAATAAAATAATCATGAACATTTATGCTACCAGTACCACTGGTGCATCAGCAAGCTTTCCCATTACAGGGACAGGTTATCTGACACCTGCAGTTTCAAGGAGAGATTTATTTGGCTCATGGCTTAAGAGGACTCAGTCTGTGATTGGCTGGCTCAAAAGTAGACACATCGTGGAATGGCTGAGTAGGGGGGAGGCTGTTCACTTCAAGGCAGCCAGGAAGAAGAGTGGATCAGAAAAATAAGGAAAGGAAGTGCTAGGAAGCAGACAGGATCCCCACGGTCACACCCCATGAACACCCAGACACACTGAAAAGTATGTTTCACCTAATCCAGGCAAGTTGACAATTGAAAAACTGTCAATGGAAAAATCAGAGGAATATATATGTATATATGAATGTATATATTATACATGTATGTAAATGTATGTATATAAATATACATCTCATACATGAAAAATAGGAATATCACCATCTTATAGCTCTATTGTACTAACAGATCTAGGCATCAAACATCAATGGCAACTCCATCCCCCCAGAGTTCATAAATATTCTGTTTCTAGTATATAAACGGTACTTGATATGTAGATATCTTGGCAAAAAAATGAATCTGAATATAATTTAACTTTTAGTACTGACTACATATTCCAGTTTGTGCTGCATAGCAACATTTCAGTCATGACAGACCACATATTTGGTTTTAGTTCCACAAAATTATATTGTGTAGTGATGCCTCAGCCACCTTAGTTGTGTCACACACTACAGTGTTCACACAGGGACAAAATTGCCTAAAGACACATTTCTTAGAACACAGTTCTGTCATTAGCAGATAATGATGTCAATACAACCTTTGTCTGCAAGCAGAATTGAAAGAGAAGGGCTGCAGAGAGATGGCTGATGATGAAGATGAGACACAGTGGAATGAGTTGATGTTTGTAGAAGTTGGTGACAGACATACATAGGCTCTGTGGATACTTGTGTATGCCTGGGATTTTCCACAATAAAAAACAAAAGGAACATTAGTGAGCATTCACACTCAGATAATCGAAAGATCAGTTAGAGCTGTCTAATTGAGGCTCATTCAGACTGTCCAGTCACTCTATTGGATCCTTAATAGCCCAGATTTATCAGGTCTACAGATATCTCCAGCATGGAAGCACATGAATGCTTGTAAACAAGATGGAAAGAAAATAAGACCCCTCTCTTTCTCCGCCCCTGTATAAGATGCATGTATGTGTGTGTGCACATGTCATACATGCAAAGATATATCCTCAGATGCATCTTTGTGAAATTCTGCTTAAAATTCTTTTTAACTCTGTTGGAGAAGTCACCTCAGGCTGATAATAAATGAACTAATATTTCAATTAGCACAAAAACACATTATAGATTATGTACCAGACAAATGATCATGCTGGCCAAGATAGATAGTGTTTATAAAATGTGCCCATGTGAATGAACATGTAGATACTGTCCCAAAAGATAAGGAATTCTCTTGAATGTCTGTACCTAGGTCAATTTCAGCCCGGGGAAAATGCAGTAGACCTAGGAATTCCACATTTTACAGTCATTCCAAGTTTCCCAGGGCTGATCTTTATTACTGAATTTATAGATTCTTCCACATCTAACAAATCAAGCAATAAAAAGGCGGTTCTGCTATCTTTCATAATAAAGTTCAAAGTGTCCATCTTTACTAAGAAACAGCAGCACAGCGAGTTGAACTGTGAAAACACAAAAAGACAAACAAAGCCCCCAAACTTCTGAAAAGTAACGAAGTCCAGATTATGATAGAAGAGCTGATTTCCTCTGATTGTTTACTACATCGAGTTGTTTACACAAGATAGGAAGCCTTATGGGTTCCTGCATTATTAGAGCAAATTAGCATGTTTCAGGAAAGTCATGGATTACTGCAGATGAAAGTGTTTTGCCAACAGGGATGTTATCGTTGGCAAATGCGATTATATATCCATTAGCATCTGCAAGCCAGACAAACATGTCACGTGCCTCCCAGAAACACCTCCATGTGAAGATTCTAATTTCTGTCATTTTAAACAAAGGGACTTTTATCCAGGGATAGCAAATACAGTGTTGTAAAAATGGGTACTAAACCAGGGCAGGTTATTTCTGTCCATTAAGTAGTTGTCAACCCCCAATTGCTCTCTAAGGATATTAGAGAAGAACTGTCACTATCATTTTTTTTCATAATATCACAAATAATGTTCATCTACTTAGTTTTTCCACTGTCCTCACTCAGCAAACATACTGAGAAACGTGGAAAAACTTGAGGAAATGATAAACAGTCTCTTTCTGCAACTGAACTAAATAGGACATAAGAAGATGGGGAAGCTGCGCTCCCCGGGCTGCTGGGGCTCTGAGTACAGTTCCGCTGGCCTCTCCTGTTGCAGCGCTGTGCTTGAGGCCTGGGTTACCACCTAGGGCAGCACCAGGCCCACATGCAGGGACAGGAGACCAGGGCCTTGCTGCCTTGAGGGTGCCGGTGTAACCACCTCACTGCAGCTCTGTTCCTGACAGCCACTGGTGTGCTGTGAGTGAACTCCAAGCAACAGCTGGAGGAAGAAGAGCAGCCAGTTTCCAAGGCCTATCGGAAAATGAATGCTTTTATGACATGATTTATAAATGATATTATATCTATGAAATTTTAATGCTTTAATTTTGGGCCACATGGCATGAATTAGTGAGCCAAGATACTATGGGGCCTCGTTTTCACAAGAGTAATTTCCACTAAAAGAGAAAGGGGCCATAGCTCTTGCTAAAGGTTACCTTCGCAGCAGGAGGAGGCGGGTGACTGCAACCCAGCATGGCCTTTCTACAAAACGCTCCTCTGGAGGAATCAAAAGCTTCCCATTCTGTAGTCTTGTAATCAAAATCAAATTAATGGGAAGAGGAACAAGTTTTACTTGGATAAGATTTAATGAGAACAAATTATTTATAGCAAAACAGATCAACAAAATAGGAAAAACATTTGAAAATATCTAAATATTGCAATTCCATTTTTGCAGGTCCTATCATACTTGTTGATGAAGCAAGTACACAAAGGAAGGGAACGATACATGAAGCCACGATCTGAGGTCTTAATCCCAGAGTTAAAGAAACAGATATTTGTTTTGTCTTACTTATATTGTTTGTCTTTCTCTTTTCCTTCCTCCCTTCCTTCTTCCTGCTTTTGTCTTATTTTGGGTGTCTTGGAGACAAGATCTCACTATGCAGTACAGGCTAGCTACTGCAACTACTGCACAGCCTAGGCTGGCCTTGAACTCACAATCCTTCCTCCTCAGCCACCCGAGTGCTATAGTTACACGTATGCATCACTATGATCAACTATTTCTTTCTGGGGTTTGTGGGGGATATGGCATGTTGGCTGCTGCTCAATCAGTACTGTACAGTCACTTGGGATTAGACACCTAGACTAGACTAGAGATCTCAAGACTAGAGATCTCAAGCTGGCTTTGGTCTCACAATCCAGGGAGGGAGGGGAGCACTCTCTTAAAGTGTATGATTCTACTATGTTAAGTTGCAAACAGTACAGTTTAGGGGAAGGAAAACCAAGGGTGCCTACAGCTGCCAGGGAAAGGCCACAGGAAGAGATGAAGACTTAGGGCTTGAACAGGGCACTGAAGACAGTGGAGTTTGACAGGTACCAGAGGATAGAGGGGTGGTTCTGGCAAAAGATCCTACTGAATCAAGAATGACACTTCGAGATGGTGGATAATGAGTGTGTTTGGGAGCTAAAGAAACATATACATGCAAATCAACTTCCTTAGTCATGAGAACCTTCCCATTGCTTATGACCACTGTGAAAATGGTTCATCAGAGTCCTCCGAGTTCACTCTGTGGTACTTTTCTCTGACAATCACCTCTACATTCTAAAGCTATGAAACAACTTCTACAGAACTAAGTCTAGTCTAGAAGATGGACTAGGGTCTAACTGATGTCTCTTAGAAACCTGAAAGGCATACCTGCCTGTGTCTCAGAACACCAGTATTTTCAGCTATTCTTAAAAATACCTCTTCATATCTGACTGCCAAGATGCTTTGGACTAACTGCAGCAGGGGAACAGCTATCATCAATTCTAGATTGGGAGTCAACAATTAACTTTGTGGAAGCAAATTAGATGGAAGCCCAAATTATTCTGGACATTCTGTGGTAGCAAAACTTTGGTTTATCAAGAGATACAAAGTCTTTTTGATTTCTGTAGTGTGTACGGGTTGCTACAAATTTCTGTCACTTGGCCTTTTTTGGTGCCTCTAAGAATAAAAGCCTATCACAATCAGAAATGCCCACTACCAAATAATGACCCTTCTTTTCCCTGCTACATCTGGTGGTCTCCAGGGCAGAGGCAGAGAATTCTTGGAGAAGAGCTGCCTAAGGTCTCTCTTGCTGGCCCTGCCAGCCCTGGCCAGCGGTCTGCTGTTTAGAGACAGTGTCCTCTTCCCCACCAACCTTCTGTTTCCTGTCTCAAACTAACGATGATATATGGGGTGTTATGCTCTTCCTAATTATGAAAATTGCTTTCCATTGGTTCCAAGGTTTTTATTTGATGTCTTCTCAGAATCTTGGCTAGGCTTAGAATCTTAAGTGCCTTGGGGCCTTAAGTAAAATTATATCTTAGAGCCTCAAATGGAATCTGACACATTGCTTCTACCCAGGAAGTCTTATTTAGATAAAGGAAAACTAAAGTTCTACAGAAAAGATGCCAGGTCTGTTCTGTGGAGTCCAGCCCAGCACCATGCCTGAGCTGCCATAACTGAAGTTCCCAGACCTGGGACACAGAACTACTCTTGGGGAACACACCATTGACCACCATCTTTTCCTGTAGGTTTCTTCAGGATGCTGCTCCCTCTTGATGTGACCACCTCCTGTGTTTGTGAGCCACCTACATCCCAACTCTCCACCTGAGCGACTGGAGGGTTACCCAACATTAGTTATTACCCATTCTCTTTCCTTGACACCTTCTCACCTAGTCCATTCTAATCTACTCACCTTCTACTTCTTTGTTTTATGCCTATACTATTTTTCATTTAGACTGTAGGAAATAAATGGAAATTTGTTCTTAGCTGCACATCCTCCTGCCTCTACCCTTACTTCCCTTGTTCTACACTCTAGTCTATTGATTGCTCTGAAGTGCAGATCTGGTGTTATTCCCTCCCCGAGAGCTGTTCACATGAGTACAAGCCTTTTGCCTGCACTGCTTGGAATACCCTTACCTTCTCCTTCTACATGACTGACTTGTTCCTGTGAAAGCATCTTATGAATGTCTTGCATAGCTTTGAACTTTCCTCCAACTGGCTTCTCTTCATGTATCCCTTCCGAGGTTTGTCTTATTTGCCTGAGAATCCCCAGTACAGATGTTGGCATCTGACAAAGCATAGGTTCTCACTGTGTGTTTCATTACTGAACCAGTGGTGCAATTTATGAATAAAGTCTGTCCTGTGTTAATGGCACCAGTTCTCAAGTGCTACTGGAAATAACAAGATGGAGACACAACTCAATTTATAAAACAGTGAAGTATTAACGTTTATGATGGATGTGGATAACAATGTAGAATGGTTATCTTTCTGCTGGTAATTAAAATACATTTCTATTTCCACTGCACAGAAAGATAAACTTTCACCACGGTTCAGGTTAAGATGTTTCATCCCTGGCTTCTCCTTGATAGCATGCTCTTCGTATCAGTCTCTTTTGAGTTTAAATGAAGGCATGTATTTTAGCTGCTTTAAACTGCAATCCAGAATTCAGGGTTTCTCCAGGTGGCTCGGCTCTGCAGAAGGAGCTTCAAGGTCAGCTTCCTTGACTAAATGAGCACCACACACAGAGCAGCGGAGGAGGGCGGGGCCACCTTCTCAAGCAGCCAAATGAGAGAATCAACCTTGCTGCAAGCAGTGACAGATGTTGGAGTCCGACTACCTCACAACCAGTGCATCTATGTGCCACTGTTGTTCTTGGATACAACCTATTACTTTCTTCATCAGATTTATGGAAGAAGTTAGTACCTTAGGACTATTCAGAGCTTTTCTTGGCTACTTGAACTCTGAAGCTAGACAAAAAAATATGTGTATTCCTCAACTATACTGCCTGAGATGGTCTCAACAGATTTGGATATTACTTTCAGTAGAAGAAACTATGAGCTCAGAGAATTCAAATTAATATATGGACAATCATTATAAAATTGGAGCAACTGGGTTATAGGATAGGCTTCCTCAGGAAGTAGAGAGCTTTCTATGCTAGCAATTTCAAAAAGACACTGATAGTTACAGTTGAACATAAGAGGAAAAGGGTTATACTGTGGAGGAGGCATATTAGGAACTAGGAATGGGGAGACTCAGTCATAGAAGCTCATCCCTAAGATGCTATGATCTTAACAGAGTCTATCTAGTTGATGGTGAATTCTCTGTATAGTCTTAAATAATTTTTAGAAATTATATAGTTATATAATCACATAAAATATCATTTAGAAATAAGACTAGTATGATTGTGTCACTATGTAACCTACTATTTTATACAATAGCTTAGATGAAAATTTTGCTAGATACTAAGTACTGTAAGTGCTTAACTAAAAATTTTTGCCAAATTGTCAAATTTCATATTTCTCCCCTCTCCCTTCAACTTTCTGTAGGTTACATCCTCCACCAAGGCACTTTTGCATTATTAATCACAGCATTTATTTCTAGTATCTAAACAGTTCTTGGCATACAGTAGGTGTACAGTGACTATTTACTGAATTATGAACATTTTCTTACCCATAGTCTTATGAAAAGGATCGGGGTAGCTATCTGTATAGAGAAATTATTTTCCATAGATCTTTCTCTGCTAGCCTCTCACCCACCCACTCCTATTCATAAGGAGCAGTCTGCTGCAAAGACTCCAGGAACCTGACCAGACTAACTACTCACACTTCCTGGAGATATAACACCAAAGGCCACGTTAACACTGGTGATTGCAGATGAAAGTCGCTCATTTTTCTTTAGGATCTTACATTTTTATTCATTATTTTTGAAGATAAAAATTTTACTTCCCATATGATACATAAATAAATGAGAAGGAAGAGGAAGTTAACTGCCTTGACAAAAATTTATACATACCGGGTCATATCACTATAAAGACAGAGTCAAGCTGATGTTTTCCCTTTTCCCCGTGGTAGAAACACAAGCAATGTGACATAGGTCACAGAGTCACACACGGATCAGGGTAGAAAAGGCGCTAAGCACCAAGGAGCCCTTTTTGGTCCCCACACACCCAAAATGGTGAAATGCACACAGAAAGCCTGATCCCCAGAAATGAGAAACTGCATGCAGTTGGTGTCCAACCTGACCCCCGCTGCTGTGACACCTACAGTGGAGTTTCTATGGGGAAGAGGAAGCAGGTAACACAGTGACCTGTCAGATTGCCTCTGACATGCCCTCAGTTGGCCGGGTGCTTGTGAGAGGACCCGAGAGGCTGTTGCACTCACCCTGACTGCTGGTCACTGAATGAGCAAGGGTGGGAGCAGGAGACCCTCGGAAGGCTCCCAGACAAGACATGGTCAAATGGCTTCTGAGCCCTCAGTCTTCCCCTCACTTCAACTCAAGCCACATCCACCCTTGCTAACATCCGGGGCCTTTCTGCAAGTGATGAGGTTAGCACTTTCATTTTGATTCCGAGTGAGTGTCAGGTTGAAGCCACTCGCTAGAACTGTTCAAAATGGCACCTCCTTGTCCCCTTGCCAAGCTGTGGGACTAACAATACTCTGACAAGCTGAAGAATTCCTTGGCTGCCTGCTGTCGGCGCAACAAATTTCCTTCATCAACTAATTCACTAATTTGGGGCTTCTTGAGAACTCAGCTAATTTGTAAGAACAGGTGGCTCATTCCATAAGTGTTCAATAAAGATTCACACATGATTACACATACAGCATCGCCTTAAAAACAAATGAAGAAATGTGTGTATTTATGGAGAAGCTAAAGAGACAGGCAAGAGATTCTTCAGCAGCTAACACTGCATCTGGCGATCTGGCAAAGTTCTTTCAAATGCTGGAGGGAGAAGGGAACTGAAGCTCGCGATGTAAGGACTGGAAGTCCTTGTCATGTGGACAATTAGCTGTTCTTGGTGAAATGACCATAAAGTGATAGATCTGAGGCAAACAAGGACTTCCTCATCACAGTCCCATTGGTATTTTTTGCCTGTTCTTCTGTTTACCTGGCCTTGAGCTCATCGCTTCATGCAGTACTTATTGAGCATTTAATAGCACTTAATGTGTCAGCACCATTATAGGCCCTGCAATCAGCCGTCTCCTTTCATTAAGGGAAGAGGAAAGAGTGCGTTATATGGTTAAGGAAACATCTTACAAACTAAATTAAGTGTGGAGACATTACTAGGATAGGTAAGTAAAAAAGAGAATTCGTGTAAAGAATTGAAAAGGCAATCAGTTGCTCAGGCAAAATATTTGAAAAAGAGAATGACAGCAACAATTCTGGTGGAAGGTTTGCAGAATTTCAGAAGTGGAATATTTTCTGACAGAGAAGACACAACTTGCTTAAGGAAAATGCTTAACATGAGAAAAACAAGATACTAAGTGTTTTTATCTTTGTATATTTTGCTTAAAGGGCAATTATTTTTGCTAAGAGAGTTATGCAAAGGAACATAAGGACTTTCTTTTCTGTTTCTTAATGGAGAACTAGGAAGCCACTGTAGATGTTGCATAAACCATAAACTTCAAAACACAGAACCAAGAAGAATAAAGTACAGTGAACACCAATAGCAGTTGTGAACTAACACACACCCCGCATGGTGATAAAAAATCCAGTCACTTTTTATATACGGTAAATAAAGTGCACCAACTTGCTCAGACATATGGACCCTTCTTTCCTATTTATAATCTTGGCTGTCCTTTTATTATTTTTATCTAGGAAAAACAAATGTTTGCATTTAAAGGATAGTAAATACTTCTAGTGTTCTGAAGTTTTAAAATAAAGGTTAATGGAGGTGATGGATTCATTGCAGTTCTGTAACAAAAACAGGATTTCTAAAAGAAAGAGGACCTGGTTTCTACAACCAGTGATAAAATCATGACTGTGAAAGTTCTTAACTGGTGTCTGGATTCCTGGCTTTTATAAATGTGAACTTTTTTCCTTTTGAAAGCAGATAGATATAGAGGCACCAACATTTTTTGGTTCAAGAGTACAAGGGAGGTATAGTTCATTTCATTAATTTGCTCTAAAAGCACTCAAAGCTTCTAGTGAATCAGGTACCACGATACGTTCAAGGGCTGTGAAGGTAAATGTTATCATAAGGGCTAGAGCAAAGACCAGCAAGTGCTGGGGGAGGGCTGTGCGCACTGCAGAGGGCTCTTGACGGGATTTCCCCGCAGAGGATAAGGTGAGATGGGTGAAGATGGGGTGAGGATGGGAGCTTCCCTACAGCAAAGAGGCCTAGCGTGATGAATACAACACATTGTGAAAATAAAAGCAGCTTGTGATGCAACAGAGGTGGGAAGAGGGACCCGTGGAGGTAGGAGCTAAGTTCATGTGTGTTTTCCTCAATACCAGGGAGAAGCCCTGCTCCGTAGCCCAGGCCAGTGTTGACCCTGGCTTCGTGTGCTGTGTCCCAGGTGTGGACCACAGCCCTGCTCCAGGGAGCGGACTGAAAGGCTTCTGATCATCACTTGGGTTTTTTTTTTGAGAATCCAGCATTGGCTCCTTCTTCTCCTTAGATGCCCATTTTGTCCCCCTAGAGCCTCCTTCCCAACTAGGGGGGTTAAAGGGAAGGAACCCCATTGCTACTGCCCAGAGGAAAGGGGCATCTGGCTGGGGCAGAGCGCTGACAGCTCCCACTGTCAGCTCTAGTGCCATCCTTTGGCACCATCCTTGGCTCTTCCACCTTCGGGGCCAATTGTCCTCTCATCTGCAGCTTCGTGAAGGTGCCAGCTAGTGTCCTGCCTGGGAATGGGCAGCCAGAGGCAAGCAATGGATCTCCCTGTTTCTCACCCTTAATCCTCCAAAAGGAAGTGAACAGGGAGGCAGGTCCTGGGCTGCTTGGCTCCCTGTCTTAGTTCAAAGCCGGAACTGTACCAGTGGTTGTCAAGGTATCTCTCCACCACCACCAACAACCAAGCTGAAGCCCCGCCCCGCCCCATCGCTGTTTTTAGAAAGAAGAGGCCAGGCCCAGCCTCTGCCTTACCCAGGGCCCTGCCAGCTGGGAGAGTTTGCCCCCCATGCAGATGCTAGTGGGCAGACTTGGACCATGTTCTCCTCTTTCCATATGAGCCACGACCAGCAGGTACCAATTCAAATAGATGACCCTGTGCCCAGCTGGCTGTGCCTTCTACACCGCTGTCCCCTGCTCTGGTCAGGAGGGACTAGAAAGACCAAGCCCACAGTCTTAGAATTTCTTGCCACTTTCCCAGATATCTCTAGCGTCCTGATGCACTGCAAATTTCTTTCCTGGCCTCCCCTAGGACAGGCATGGTCCTCAGAGTAGGACTAGGGAGTGTGGAGTCTTGGACCTTCACTAGGTTCATCTCAGGGGTCCCGGATGGGAAATGTGCAGTTATGCATGTTGTGTGCTCAGATTGTAAATGCACCTTCTGTTTTCCGTGAAACTCCCTAAGGAAGCATTCCCTTGGGAAGGCTGCCCATTGACGCTTCCCCAAGTAAATAAATAAAAAGTTGCATGTGCTACACTAAGGTCTAGGAACAGTGGGGAGCCATTTCTTTGGTGTGTGACATGATTGGGTTTGTATTTTGGAGGAGGCTGTACCAGAATTCAGTGGGGCAATGACAATTAAAGGTAGTGGGAGGGGCAGGTACACAGAGATGAGGCAGAGTAAGTAAGATTTGGTGTAAAATCAGAGATTAAGTTCAGGGAAATTTGGATAATTCACACTTTTGAACTCAGCTATGACAGAAGCCACTTCCATCACCAAGGTTAGGAGAATGAGTTGAGAAGCTTTGGCAAAGGGGAGCACTTATTCTGTTTCAGAAGGTTTGAGTTGCAGTTGTCTAAGGAGAGATATCTTGGAGATGAGGGATGTTTGCATCAGGATGTCAGTAGACGAAGGCTGAAAATATGAACATATAAGTGGTGCGTGAAGCCATGGCCTGGCTGAGGGTGCCGAGGACCAGGAGTAGAATGGGAAGGAAAAAGCATAAAAAGGAGACAGTGAAAGAAAGAACAATTGGGGTGGTATTTCCTAAGACAGAAAAGAGAATTTTGATAAAGGTAGATGTGTCAAATCCCCTCAGAAGCAGTGCAATAGATCACACACACAAGACTCAATACTGCATGGTTTCTGATGCATGAGAAACCTAAAGTACAAACAAAGAGTAAAATAAAATATAATTGGAAGGAGAGAGAGCGAGCAAGCAAGAGAGGGGGAGAGAGAGAGAGAGAGAGAGAGAGAGATCTTTCTCAAAGGGGAAGGAATCAGAATAAGAGGCAGGGAAGTAAAGGAGATGTGAAAAGGAATTAAGGTGTATTATGTATATACATCAACTCCCCCAAAAGAATGTAAACATTATGAAATGCAAATATATACAAAAAAGAGAGAATCAAAAGATGCATAAAGGGGAAAGGAGGGAAAGAAAGGGAATAAAAAAGGAATTAAGATGCATTGTATTCATGTACTAATCTCCCTGAGGTATTAACAAACACTATGTACAAAATGTATAAAATAAAAAATGATGTACTTTGGTAACAGAAGATGTCATTGCTAGATTTATTGGTGTGGTATGTGAAAAATCAGTTGTATGAGCTGGAAAAAGGAATATTTAGGAAAGAAAGCATTAACAGTACAGATTTCTTTTCAACACACTTTTAAATAGGCTGCTTTGAAGTATGGACAAGTTTTATCATAGCACAGAGAGGAGGATTACAACATTGGGAAAATAAAAGATAAGAAGCGATGGATATAATTAAACAACTTGATATGCAGCATGAGGAAAAATCGATACTGCACAGAAGTACCTGAAGATAAAGAACAAAAAATATGGGGGATGGAAGTAAAAGAAGGCCCGTTGGTTTAAGGGCAGAACATCTAAAGTCCTGGTGAAGCATTCCCCAGTAGTAGATATATTTTAACAATGATATCCCATGGAAGTATATTTTGTACAGATATTCCCAATGGTTTAAATTTCTCGCTGATTTAAAATGAACATTGTTAGCTCCACCAACAAAAGTGTACACTCTTCATAAATGGCTGGATTAACTTTTCTCTAAATTAAATCATTACTTCTCTGTTTTAGGGTGCAACCTTTCCTTAGCTTTCCTGGTTTATTACAGAAAATGGATGGAGCGTACATATAGCCTCACACAGCAAAGGATCCTTGATTTACATTGCCTCGACAGGGGTAAGAAGCCAAACGACTTGACTCTCAGTGGAAAGTAAATGTTAAAAACCCATTTTCTTAATCTTACAAACCTCCCCAAACACAGGATCTTTATGACTTTAAAAATACTTACTGATGCTTACAGCACAAATGATAAAATGACTCAATACTGAGCCACGCGCCTGCCTGAGAGCAACCAGTTACTCAGAGTTGTTTTCAGTGAGAGATTTGGTACACAAGTTAGAGCCTAACCGGCACCCGTAGAAAGTAACACAGTCTGAGAGGAAGATGGACAGGATTCCTCAAGTGCTGCCCCAGCCTGTCTTAACTGTGGTCCTAACAGGAAAACATTTATTTGGGAGGATGTGTGCAAGTTTTTCAAGCAGAGTTTTCAATTCCAGATACCACTTCTTCCAAAGTCGACTTGCTAATAAAGTTGCATTTGCAAGCGGCATTAACATGATTTTATTTTGAATGTGTCATTTTGATTCTCCGAGGAGTTTTTGTTTTGATTTGCCTGGGCTAATTTTGCAGCAGGACAGACACAGAAAATTCTTCACACGAAGTTCATCTGGCAGCCCTGTTCTTCCTGAAATAAGCGACCTGCCATGCTTCTATTAATTCATTTCTGCCAAGCCGAAATCCAATTTCAGGCCAAAATATCTCCTCCTTCTCCTCCTTGCATTTACTGAACTTGTTTTGTACCAATACAAAAAAATATGACTTGGAAAGAAAATGTAACTTGAAAGTAGAGAAACCAGCAGGGTTTTTTGTGTTGTTTTGTTTTTGCTGCTTTCACTTCAAACAAATGTATGCTTAGGCAGCAGAGACAGCATCTACGGCCCTCACTCATTCCCCTGGAGAACGGTTTATCAGCTGCGGGGGAAAGGAGTTATTTTACACTGCAAAATGCACATCAGATGCTCTGACAAGCAGTGGTCTTTACTTCTGTTCTTTGCACCTGGGATGCTGTCCCCTGGGGCCCTTTAACCCCATTTATTCTCCTCAGTTTTCCTCTGGTCTTTAGCTACAAAGGAAGAAAATAAATTAAATTAGCAAAACCCATTTGCAAAATGAATCTTTTGTAACAGGTTCCAGGAAATACTAGGGCAGCCGTGAATAGGACCAGCCTCCCACTCAAGCCCGGGTGACTGGGGGATGAGGCGGCTGACAAAGCTGGGATACGAGGCCACAGCTCGTCAATGCACCTGCACGCTAGGTGATGCGCTGTGAGTCTGTAGTTCCATGGTGCATGCCCGCCGCCTCTTCTCCATGGCGCAGAGCCCCAGTCTGCTATTGCCGGTTAGGTAAGACCTGCCAGTGCACAGGGAGGGTGGTGGGGTGTTTTGGAGTGGGTGTTAATCCATGCGTTGGTTCAGTGTAGCTGGGCTCCTGTAGAGATTCCAAATTACAATGTGACTGCACGGGGCTTATAGACAGCTTGCATGCTGAGAGATTTCTGCAAAGAGTGTCAGGAGGAAAGCACACAGCCGACGCAGAAGCAGGCTGGGGCACAGACCCTCTGGAACATCTCTGTAGAGACAGCTTCGGGTCCTCAAAGAATGTGAAATGCTTGACATACAGATCAGCTCGATGCCTGGAAAGGTTGTGTGGGAGTCCTGGGAAGAATACCGGACTGGAGCTCCGAGGCCTATCCTGTGTGCCTGAGTCTGGCTGGGGCCAAGCTACTTGACCTTGGAACTTCACAAATGTGGCGTGGTGGTGCTTGTTTACAACGTGAAATGACACAGTAGGTCAAGGAACTTCTCATGTACACAGGGAATGAACTAAGCCTTCCGCTAGGATACAAAAGTTGAAAAAGAATTCCCGCCATGTGTAGAGTATTTCTTATTATCTTTAATTTCTTATGTTTTTTTTCCACTGGCATAAAATCTCAAAGTAGCAACAATCTTATTTTTACCCCACAAATAGAACTATGGAAGCCCAGAGATACAGAATTATTTGCTCAGAGCAATATAATATATACTCATTAGACAGACTCTGATCCTGTTCCAAATTCTCATTTCCAAGCTTCAAAGTTGGAGAAGGCGCCTTCCCTATCACTCCACCCCCCACACCACCTACAACACTCTGCCTCCCCTGGACTGGCTGCGGAATTGTCAAGGTAAATGCCTCAAATGCATGGTAGGCTCCTGGGAACTATAACATAAAACATCCACGAGAGAGATCTATTTCCCATAAATACCAATTTGACTTGATTTGGGCTGCTCAGAGGATACCTTTGAAATTCAAATGCCTTAAAATTGCAGTGTTATTAACTACCTTCACATTTGGACGTTACTGAATCTGGTGGAGTGGCTGCCTTTTGGTGCTACTTGAAAATGTTTTGTTGTATGAAAGGAAAGAAAAATATGACATTTTATAACATTGTTTTGTTAGTTTTAGTATATCATTAGAAATGATCTTTCATTTTGCTTATTTTCTGAGTAAAATGTCATAAGAAAATAACAACTGATATTTCTCCTGTTTCTTTGATTATTATTCCCTTGTTGGTACTTTCCTTTGTAAGACTGGCAAAGGGTGTGATTGATCTCATGAATATGTATAATTATAGAGCATATACTAGCTTGCATAGGACATCCAACCTGGTATGAAAATTTCAGTTGGATGTATTATAGAGCTATGAAATGTCAAACAGAAATAAGAGTGTTGTTGGTTGTTGTCTACGTGAGGTTTTCCCGGCTGCAGAGGGTGAGGCGCAGAGTCAAGCACAGACCCTGGGGAATGTTTCTGGAACTCTCCGATTTATTCAAGCTTTAGGGTCATATATACAGCAAAAGTTCACAGGGGGGGTGAAGGCTAGGAGGAAGGGAGTGTCTATAGGTTTGACCCAGGGTTTTGCCCAATAAGAGAACTTTGTGAGTGGGGGGTCTATATGGCATGAGCTATGGGGGAGGTGAGGCCATGAGTGAGAGACAAGAGGGGTGGGGCTGTCAAGATGGCCGCTGACAAGGTTTAACACGTGGGAGTGAGTGTGCTCAAGCCCCTAAAGGTCTCCGAGTCTGCAGGGAGACAGAGTCTCAACCTTTAGGCTCAGGAGACAGGCACACAGTTCACTTGCCCTAGCCAGACTTGAAGCTCTCCCTGAGAGTGTATCATGCCTTTAAATAATATATTTAATTTCACCCAGAAATCTCCTGAAAAGTGTTAAAAATTATCCCTTTTACTTCCTTATATATAATGGACAATATTAATGTCTTTTCTTTCCTATCCTAAGCTCTCCCACGCCTGCATCTCCCTTCTTTGATTCAATGCTTACTTATTGAGAGCAATATGGTCAACTGTCTCGGATAGAGTGGGTGCTTGGATGTAGAATTCTCTACGCTAAAACTGGGAAACTCCTGGGAGAATTGGAATCAGTTGACCATTGTCATTGGTTTTACTTTGTGCCAGGCTTTATTTCAGGTGCTGGACATTGGAACACCTAAAATAGCCCTTTGCTGTGTAATGCACTTTCCAAGAAAGGAGACAGAAAAGGCATTCTGATGATGTAAGTGCAGGGCTGGGGACTTAGCTCAGGGGTACCACACATGCCTGGCAAGTGCAAGGTCCTGAGTTTGACCCCTGGGACTACAAAAAAAAGTAAATGGTAGGAAGATTTTCATAAGATGGCATGAGAGAAAGTGACGAAGACAAGATAACTTGTTCTGGGCAGCCCAGTGTGGCATTTCTGTGTAGGTGATATTTGATCAGGGTGTTGGGCCCTGAGCGAGTAGCCCTGGGGGGCTTAGGGAAGATGCACAGCCAGGGAGGGCCCTGAGTCAGGAGTAGGCAGACAAGTGGAAGGATCAGAAGGGAGGCCTGTGCATCCAGATTAGGTAGGAGATAAGCGATAGTTGCTGAGGAGACACTGCAGAATATAAGCTTTTGTTAAGTCTCCTAAGAAACCACTAACATGTTACTTAAGATTCTAGACCCCTCATGAAACATCCAGTCAAAAAGTGGGTGGTTGAAATGAACAGACACTTCTCTACTCAGCATCACTGGCCATTAAAAAAGTGAAACTAAAACAAGACAGATCCCATCTGACTCCACAAAGAAGGAGCATCATCAGGAAATCAAATAACAAGTGCTGACAAGGCTGGAGGGGAAAGGAAGACTGCCACGTTGTTGTCGGGAATGTGAACTGGTACAACCGTTATAGAAAACGGTATGGAGATTTCATAAGAAATGTAGGATATAAACTCTAACAGACACAGCCACCCTCCTTTTGTGCATCTCCTCCAAGGTTAAAGACATTTTACTGCAGCCATACAGGCACAGCCATGTTCTGAGCAGTATAACTCATCATGGCTAAATCTGGAAGCACCTTCTATGTCAATCAACAAATGAATGGATAAGAAAACGTATGTTTACACACTAGGGAGGACTACTCTGCAATAAAGTAGAGTTGAGTCAGTTGTAGGAAAATATATACACCTTAAGTGCACAGTGTTAGTTGAATTAAATGAGACACACAAGGTTAATATTGCATGGTTTCTCTTATATGAGAAACCAAAAGTATAAGTAAACAGCAAAATTATCCTGTTGGTCTCTATTGGCCTCCAGAATGTGGGAAGAAGCTCCTGGATACTTTCCATTTCACATGGAGTTGAAGATGATGGGGAGGAAATCCCAGACCTCTTCACTGTCAAGGAAATGGGCTAACACTGAGGTCTCCACCCCACACACTATGGTTCTCTTCGCCTTACACCCCCCCACCCGCACCACCAGCAACATGAAGATAGGTTGTCTCTAGACCCTCTCTCTCTCCTTGCTTATTCCCACAGCAAAATGCCTCAGAAAAATGAGGATACTGCTTTGATTTTGCATATTTGAGTCTGGGCATTATAGTTTGATCTTACTATTTCAATAGCATCTGTAAATCTACCACAGTTAAGCCCTTTACCCCAAATATGGCCTTGTGGGGAGGGAATGTTGAAGTCACTGCCATACTGTCTTTTGAAGGAAGTATTCCAGGAATTGATCCAGGTTGTATGGGGCCTACAGCCTGTACGACTAGGGTAGTGATGGTCATTAAGAAAATTAAGTCCCAAGCCAGGTAGAAAAGTAAATATTGGGAAGAAGAACAAGTCAAGATGACCTGTGATTTATTAGAGACTTGAAGATTCCATTTTTTTGTCATCCATCATCTCTTTTGTTCTACAGAGTTCCATGGAAATTATACTTCTCATTAAATCTCTGGTGCTTTCTTAGTTCACCTCTCTGGTTATCCTGTTTTCTACAAGAATCAGTGCTGCAAGATGAAGTCTACTCATTAGCAGGTCAGAAGAGCACAGCCTATATCCTGGACAGTGTGACTGAGTTATCTTGTGCTCGGTTCTACACCTCCTACCTATTCCCCCAAATCCGTTTCTCCTTCTTGGACTTGGGATGCAAATGGGGGCATTGATAACTGTTTCCTATTGCTGAAGTTATCATTAGGACCATTTACTATCTGTCAACCAAAGAATCTTTACAGGAGTAGAGAGGAGAGAAAATATCTGCTGGGGATTCTCTCAGCGCCTTTGCTAATAACTATTCTAGGGCTTTATTTTTCTATGGAGAAAATTTTTTGCTTCATATTTTTTCCTAATAAAATCAGACAAAACATATATTGAACAGCTAAACAGTACAGTTTTCTCCACTGGGTAAATTAAATAAGACAATATATGTGAAGTACTTTGTAACTATACCGTGCTAAATAAATGTAAACTATTGTTATCATTGTTATTGTTGTTATTATTTTACTGCTTTGGGGCATAAAAGTTAAATTGGTTTCTAAATATGCCTGACTTCATCATCAGGATGTTGTGGAGACCTGAAAATCCAATGTTATCTTCCTTTGGGGAATAATGAAGGAATTATATGGGTGGAAAGAGCAACATTTTTAAAGAAAATGTCAGAAACAAGCAAACCAGCATGATTTCTTGAGATACCTCCAGACAAAAGAGGTAGCAAGCACCTGCCCGTGTCAGGGCTCGGACAGTGATGTGAGCCTTAGAGCGGGTGTATCGATGCTTTAATTTCATACTTGGCTCAAGGCCTAACATTCCTTCCTGCCTTTTCCTGATTTCTTGCCTACCTCGTTAGAGAGACGTTTCCAAACAAGACTGAAAACTGATTGATTTCCCATTGTGATACAGCTATGTTATCAGTTGTATTATTCTCCAGTGATGTTAAATATTTCATGGAATCTGAAGAGAAAAATTCTGTCTTTGTGATGTAAACACATGGTTAGGTTGCCAAAATGGTCTCATCTTGATCAAGCTCAATGTTAGGACTATCAACAAGATCTTCACAGTTTTCCAGAGAGAGGCCCCCAGCAGCCCACGAGGCCAGGGCGTGATGCCCAAATGCATTTAGAGTGAGAAAGCTGTGCCCACCTTGGGCTCATTCCCCTTTCTGCACCTCTGAATCAAAGTTCAGACTTTCAGACAAAGGAGGCAAACCTGAGAATGTCTCTTTGACCTTTTGTGGACAAACATTTATATATTCTATATTTGCAGCACATCTGTATTGCTTATTAAATACACAAAAAATTTCAAATGCTATATAATAACATCTTTATGAGGTGAAATTGGCAACAATGGGTGGATGAATCATTAAAGTGATTCCCCAGCTATGCAGCTACTCAGAAGGGCCGACAGACGCTGGCTCTGGTGTGTTTTACAAAAGCGGAGCTCACTTCCCAACGGAGAATATGCTGATGACAGTCAGACTGTCTAGTTGCTGCCATACCATCGTCACTGTTTCTGTGTCACTCCCCAAAGCACTGTGCTGATTTGAGAGCCCTGTACATCCCCTCCTGGGACTGCACCCCCTCTCCCTTCTGTGATTCCCACACCTTATGTGCTGTCCTTCCCTGTAATTCTGGGAGATCTCTCTCCTTCTCCTTATCAGCAGTGTAACTGTGATACAACTCATCTGTCACCCATGTACAGGAGGTTCAGGGCATCCCAGAATCTTTCCCCCACTGTGTATACATCACCACAATCTAATTTGAGACTTTTCTCATTACTCCAAAGGGAATAGTGACCTGTTTGTGGTCACTTTTACTCTTGCTTCTGCTCCCTGACCTGAGCTGCAGAAAGCAATTAACCCATAGTCTCTGCAGATGCGCCTATTCTGTACGTTTCCTATAAGTCATACAACTGGCCATCTTTCATGTCTAACGTCCTTCTCTTAGCATAATGTTTTTCCAGGTATATCTGTCTATTCATGCATTGGTGTGTTTATCGCCAAATCATACTGTACCATGTGAATATACCACATTTTAAACAGATGTTTAATAGTTGATAGATATCTTTGTAGAAATGTCTAGTCTAATCCTCGGGACATTTTAAAGATTATGTTGAAATGATTTGTGACATATTTCAGCTACAAGTCCCTCATCTGATGTTTAATTTAAAAATATATTTTCCCCACCCTGAGTTGTCTTTTTATTTTGTTTATCGTGTCTTTTGAAACACACAGTTTTTAATTTTAGTAACATCTTATCTAATATGCTAAATTCCTTGTCATGGAGACACAATGCCTAACACTGCAATTTAAAAACTGAGAAGTTTAATGTACTTGCAGTCCCAGTCTATGAACCCAAGACGGAAGGGCACGGCAGAACAAAGATGCTTGTTCTGTGGTTCCCAGAAGCAGAGGGCACGTGCACCATTGAGGGACAAATGTGGAACCATGAGTAGTATCCTAAGTCGTGCCTCTGCGACCTGCGTGGACACACACAGAAGAGTGATTTGCTAATCTGCTATTGTTTCTTAATTTGATAAGGTTGGCCTTTCAAAATTAACAATCACATTGAATGTTTCTTTTTACTGTTGCTGCTTGGATGTCAAGTGAAGAAATGATTCCCCAAAACCAGATCATGCCAATTTATTCCTATAGTTTCTTTTAGTGGCTATATAATCTTAGTTCCTACAGTTAAGTCTAAGGCTCACTTTGTTTACTTTTGTGTCCCGTGTGAAGTAGGAATCCAATTTAATTTTTTTTTCCTCTTCGGTGTAGTTGTCCTACCAACCTTTGTCAAAAGGGTGGTTTTTCTTACACATAAATCTTAAGATTCACTGCACTTCATGTTCAAATTTATTCAGTAGTATCATGCTCCCTGTGGCTGGGTATCACTTTCTAGTTCAGGCTGACCCTGAGCTCAGCCTAGAACTCATAGCAATCCTCCTGCCTCTGCCTCCCGAGTGCTGGGATTTACAGGTGTGAGCCACCATGCCCGGCACTGTGGTATGTGGTACTGATTGCTGCTGGGTGTGAGTCTCCACACCCAGTATTTTATGTGGCTACTGAAGGGTTGAACCTGGGTCCTTGAGTCTGCATGACAGGCGCCAGAACCACTGAGCTAAGTCCCTGGCCCCACCAGTTTAGGGTTGACAGCAGGAAGCATCTCTGACCCAAAGGACTGTCCACCTCAACCTCATCACTTCATAGCTGGAGAAATTAGTTCTAGAGAAATTATAATTCAATTTCTCTGATTTGCCTGTTTGAAATTGTTGCTATTTGGTTCCCTAAGTAACTCCTGGCTGATTAGATCATAATCTTCTTGAAGATCTATAGGAACTTTATTTCATTTCAATTTTTATTTTTTGGTTCCTGTAACATTAAAGTACATAATAAATCTAATAGGTTGACATTTTTAATGTATTTGTAAACTATCTCCTTACATTATTCAAGAAAACTTTTACTTTTAAGATCAACTAAGCTATTTTATAACTGACAATAATGAACTAGTGCTTCTACTTTACAGAACAGACAGGATTTAATCTGCCAAAAAAGTCATTTAGGTATGGTTGGCAAAATTACTAAATTTTTGTGAACCTCAGTTTCAAGCTGTAAAATAACCTAAAACCTACCCTGTATGTTTCACTTCAATATTAGATGAGTACTTAATGTGTAGTGACTGCATATACATGGTGTCTGCCTGGGGAATGTCACTTACTTTTAATCATTTGGTCATTATAATTATTACAAATATTTCTAGGTTGGAATCAGGCATGAGAAACCCAAGGATTGGAAGGCATTTTTGGTTTAGGGCATTGTAGCAGTTTTTCATTAGCCTGTTTGGATTAGCAGAGCTTCTCAGACCTCTGACTCTCTTGTAATAAGTATAAATGCTTAGAAAAGCATATGTAACAGACACTTATCAAACATTAGTTACTTCCCTTCCCACATCATGGCACATGTCTAAAGGAGCTGGTTTTATTAACTAAGTAAACCTCCTGGCTCCATCCTCCAGAGAAAAAAGAGCCAACATCCCAGAACATACTATCAAGAAAGAACATTCGCCCACGGAAAATATCATCATTAGTAAAGTTCTCCATCAACTTCAGGTTTAACGGTTTTTTCTATTCCCTTTGAAGCAGAGTAAAGCTGGCTTAATTGGCATTTCCCCCCTGCAGCCGAAGTTTTGGGGGATGATGTACATCTGGAAATCTAATTATATATATTAACTGTAACCTGAGAAGCCTAAAATTCACAGATGTGCTTTATCTGTCAAAGATGGAGATGGGTGGCAAATGCAGGCCATAAAGGTGGAGATTTAGTACCCAGCTGCATGAATTGTTGTTGCTTTCCTGTGTTTATTACTATATAGTTAATCAAGAAGGTATCTCCAAGGAGTTTGGTTGGAGGGTTAAGGAGAAAAGAATATTCTCTGTATCGTATTTCCAGTTGGAAGAGAGTATTTAGTTCACAAATCCTTGGATGAAGCAATGGTATCAAATGTTCTCATCAATTTCTGAAATCTCTTTTAAAGTCAACAGACCAGGGCCATCACATTATTATCACTGTGTCAATACCGTTCTTTTAGTACAGTACTTTCTCAGTAATTGTACGCATATGTGCACATAATTAGGACAGCAACTCAGAAACAGGACTGCTCAGCAACCATCAAAACCGTATTTCTGCACTGGCTCTGCATTTTACCACCAAGAGCAATTACACTGAAATAATTTTGTGATATTGAAGCCTTAATTATTGAGCAAAACACAGCTTTTTTTGCTGAGTATCAGAATGACAAAAGACTACATGGAGAGAAGACTCCAAATGATGCAATTACCACAGATGAACAAAGCTAAAGTGACGGTAAGAGGTCAAGAGAAAGCCATTTCTCCACCCTCAGCCATTGGGTGAGAGCACTTACCTGTGCATGAGCAGAGCCGTTGATGTGAGCAGGTGAGGCTTTACATCCTCATGATGCCCGATACCTAGCCAGCATGATTCAGCTCCTCAGCAAATAAGGTGACTGATTTTGTCACTTGACCAAGTACCCCAGAATTCCTTGGCTGATAGATTTACAAATCTCAAAAGTACATCTGAAGAGACTTGGTTAATAGCTAATACTTCACCTGCCAGTCCAAAACAAGCAAAGGTAACACTTCTACCTTCCTCTTCTCTATTGATATCCTTTTACACTGCTATATAAGCTTTATGTGCTTTATGTTTTAAAAAACAAAAAAAAGCAAAGATTTAAAATCAGCTTTCGTGAGAGAAATTTCATACAACAGAATAACTGTTCAAACACCTCCAGATTTCTTTCCTTTAGGAAAAGGCCCAAGTATCTTTTTGAAATTTCTTTTTTGGCACTGGATTGAATCCAGAGCCTAGCACATTTGAGACTAACTCATGCTTAGAGCTGCATTCCCAGCTCTTCTTGGAAACATTCTTGTAACTAGTGACCATTCTCTTAGAACTGAAAAGATGTTTTAAAACAGCTCTTACTTTATTTCCCAAAATTAACACAATAAGATAATCTATAATAAATTGAATAGATAGTTTAAAAAGTAGTGAAATCTAACAATTACTTTTGTTCAAAATCTTAGTATATTTGAAATAACAGGGAACTTTCTAAACTCTGTGAATAGTATCTATACAAAATTACAGTAAGGATCACAATTATAAAACTTAGTAAAGTTACTGGTGGTTTAGAAGAAGGTGTCTACTATGGTTACTCTTCTTTAATGGTGTTAGAATTCTTACTAACCCTAGGAAGACAAAAGATATAAGTACAATGAAATAATTTGATAAAATTGAACAATAGCTCATGAGTAAAAACTTCAAAACTTTAAGTGTACAAAGCATATACACAAAAGACTTATGCCATAAACTCATAGTCAACAACTTATCCAATGGCGAAAGCTTAAATGGCTTTATCAGAGGTCATCATTCTTGTTCAACATGGTACTGGGTGTCTTAGTCATAGCAATAAGGGAAGATAGACTTAAAGAGCATCAAGCAGGAAAGGGCAGAACAAATTATCATTGTGTGAGCACAGTATAGTTTTATGCACAGAAACATTTAATGACTCAACCAACAACCTATTAGAATTGAGAAATTCACTGGGCTTTCAGAATACAAAGTCAACATGTAAGAACCAGTCGCATTTTCATGCAGCACTAAAGGCATTGCTGAGAGACAGGAAAGCAGTCTTATTCACAACAGTTACAAAAAATAATAAGGAAGCTAATTAATCAAGAATTTGAGTGATTTCTACAATAAAAATAACAAAACATTGATGAAAGAAATTGAAGGGGATATATGTACATGCACATAGCATATAGTGTTCATTGATTGGAGGAGTTAATACTATTAATGTGTACATAGTACACATAGCAGTCTATATATTATACACAGTTTATATTAAAATATTTATGAAATTCTTCATAGGTGTTTTAATATAAATACCTCAACAGGAAAAAACTTCAAGTCTGTATGGAACCATATATGACCTCAAAGCACCAAAGCCAATCTTGAGCAAGATTTGGAGCCCTTATGTCTCACTCTGGAACATGCTACCAAAATCAAAACCAAATTGCTGTGAAGTAGACATGAACCCCATGGAACCGACCATAGGGCCCAATAGATCCAGGTCCTCGCAGCCAGCTGATTTTTGACAAAGGCGGTGAGAACATTCACCTGAAGGATAAGTCTCTTGAATAAGTGGTGCCAGACATTCACATGCAGAAGAAACAAGCCAAACTCATTTCTTACCATGTACATAAATCAACTCAAAATAAGTCAAAAGCTTAAATGTAAGACCCTCAATTAAGAAAACACTGAAAGAAAAGATAAGGAAAATGCTTCAGAATATTGTCTGGCCAAAGATTTTTTGGACCCACTAAATACCAACAAACAAGTAGACAAATGGGATTGTATCAACCTGAGGAGATCCTACAGGAGAATAAAACAATAAAGTGAAGAGGCAACCTACAAAATAGAAATACTGGCATTTGTGGAAACATAAATAAAGTTGGAGAATTTTATATTAAGTGAAAGAAGTTAGATGCAGAAAGACAAATAGCACACATTCTTACATATGGAAGCTAAAATATTGCTCTCAAAAAAGCAGAGACTAGAACAGGGTTAGAAGGGGCTGGAAAGTGTATATGCGTGGTAACGGTGTAGGAGTGCAAGTGGAGAGGAGGGATGACTTCGAATATTGTATAGAACAGTGGGATAACTCTGGTTCACAACAGTTAATTGTAAATTTTGCAATAGTTCATAGAAAAGATTTTCAATATCCCCAACACAAAGACACAATAAATGCCTGAAGATAGACATCCTACTTAGCCTCATCTGTTTATTACACCTTGTATATATGTACTGAAATAGCATACAATAACTTATAAAATATACAAATAAAAACAGAAATATAGTATAAAAGACTCATACTAAAGAGTAATAAATTGATAGATTTTACTGTATTAAAACTTGACACTTCAGAAAGCAAAAATCAAGACCAAATATGAAACATTTAACAACAGTCTGGGAAGAGACATTTGCAAGGTGTGAGAACGACCCCTGGTTGTTAACCAGAATAAGAAAGAACCTTATGAATCGATAAGAAAAGAACAATCTCCCAGCCCTCAAAAAGAGCAGTGAAAACCAAGAGGTAATTTTCATATAAGGAAACTCATTGTAACTATTAAAAGACTTTTAAACTTCCCTGTTGTCAGAGAACTACAAAATAAAAACAGTGTGACACTTTTACACAAACAGACTGGCAAAAGTTGGTATGATAGTAACAACTGCTGAATATAGAAAAAGTCTCTCTAATGGTTGTTCGTGAGAGTATCAATTAGAACACATGTTTTATAAAATATCTTTGGCAATTTCAAAGAAATCTACCTCTTTTATCCTGTAAATTTATTTCTAAGCATATACTTTTGACTGAGAAATTATCACAAATATTTAGAAGAATGTTAATTGCATGTAGCATTATTTGTAATAGAGAAAGACTGGAAATAATCGACATGTTTATCACTATAAAAATGTAAAAATAAATCACATATATTCATACAACAAAACACTGCACAGATACATTTCACTAAGCATCAGTAATGAGCTAGCCTAAAGGCGACACTTGCAGCATTTACATAATCCCGTGGTGTTGTTATAAAACATAGTACTTCCGTGCAGCCGAATGGTATGTGTAGCGCCCTACAGTTTTCTACCAGTTATGGGTCTTTACATGGAGAGTTGCGTAAAAACCCCAAGGTAGACAGATCAGTCCACTTTCAGGCTCTAGAGAGGCACGTGGAGCCAGGGAAGGGGACACAGGGATGTCACTGCACTTAAGATTCTGTTCCTTCAAGTAAAACATTAACAGATTTCAAGGCCCTAGGGCAAAATCTGTGAAAGTGATTGAGCCTAGCAATGGAAATTGGAATACTCATTATTTTATTTCATATATTTTTTTCTATATTTGAAATATTTTACAATAAATACAAAGACGTATGTGCACATCAAATTTTAATAACTAGAATCTTATTTTCTCAGGAGATTTCAGCTGTTATGATCATTCCAGAGGGAATTTCTTTTTTGTAATCTATCAATTTAACCAGTCCAGAAGTCAAGAGACACGTGTTTAGTGCCTGCCATTGACCAGAACAGAGTCAATACATTATCCAGCTGTGCGTTACTATAATTAACACCCAAGGTAGGGGATTTCTGGGGGGAAAGGGCTTGTTTTAGCTCATGGTTTGGAAGCTTCAGCCTGAGGCCCCTGGCTTTGGTCTGCGGTGAGGACAGCATATTGTGGTAGGCATGAATGAGAGAGCAAGCTGGCGTTCACTGTGAGCCAGAAAACAGAAAGAGAGAAAGTGACAAAGGACCTGAGTGATGGGTGGACCTTCTGCTATGCCTCACCTCTGAGGGCTGCAGCTCCTCCAAGTCCCCCTATGAGCCAAAGCTTAAACATGTGGACCTCTGGGGAAGCAATCAGAGTGCAGCAGTCAGTTCTGGGCATACAGTGGTGACTGACAAATATCCCAGTGGGGTTATAAGTGGACAACTACAAAATGTGGCGAATACCATGGAGAGAAAAATAGGGAGTTATGACAAAGAGCAGCTGGGACTAGGTGTGGGTAGAGGCAGAGGCATATGCCTCAGCAGACACTGGGTTTCAGCTGCTGGATAGTATTTCCATCCCCTTCTCCTTGTCTCCTCTGCTATGGAGCCTGGGAAGCCAATCATGACACTTTCTAGATTCCTTTGCAAGTGGCACAGTTCTGACCAACTGCACAGTTAGGAGACTCTGGTGACGGTGATGCTCCTTCTTGAATAACAATGGAAAGCACTACTGGAAGGAATAGTGAAGATGGAAGCCGTGTGATGCAGAAAGCATGGCAGAGAGACAGCTGGATGCCAGGTCCTTGAGGGCATTGTTGAGTCTCAGGCCCACCTGACTTTTGGACTGTGTTTCAGTCAACTGAATTAATATCCACTGACTCTGCCTCTCTCAGTGCAGTTGTCTTTTACTTGCAGTCCAAACCATCCCAATCATAGGGTGGACTTCTAGAAGGGGCGACATTTGAGCTGAGAGAAAAGGAATGAGGGGGACCAGCCATGCAGAAAGCAGAACAGAGAGAAAGTGGGAGGGTAAGACCAGCAGAGAAAAGCAAAGAACAGCAGGTTTCAGAGGCTCGAGAATGCCGGGGAACTCAAGGAAGCCCACAGTGTGTGGTACGTGGTGCTGACTAACTGCAGTGTGCTCGCTTTGCAGTAGGAGGAAGCCGAACACTTGACTCCCTTAGGTGCTGGGTTAAGAACGGTTCAGTTAATGATCTGTAAACAAAGACAGTTCAATAGCACCAAGGAGAGTTGCTGTTTTTAGAGGCTCCTTTCCATAAAACAAAGAATCACCCTTCATTCACCTACTGGGATATTTACAGTTGATTTTTAACAGTGAAATCTTCAAGTTCACCCTCAGCTTACAAGTCTAGCTTTCTCTGCCTCCTCTCACCTCTCTGAGGTAGGCTGGGTGGGGTCAGGGGCATCCCATTCTCTTTGACATGAAGTAAATGGCAATGATACCATTTAACCAATGCTCAGCCAACTGTGACCTAGGCATTCTCTGCACAGGGTTTCTGTTTTGTTCTGTATTTGTTTAAGTGGGAAAAGGCAACTTCACTGCTCAGTCTGACTTGACTCAGGCCACAGAACAGAGACCCAGTTCCTTCCAGCCTGTCCTCACTGGCGGTAAGGAAAAGGCTGGCTGATTTTTAATGTGCTTCTCTTTGGTCTAGTTCCCGATTCTACACCCTCTGGGCAAACAAAGGTGATTTTATAATATAATATTTACCAAACACTTGGGTAGGGAGGGTGGTGGTTCCAGCAGGAAGCCTATTGCTTAGAAGAAAATGTCTTTTTTCATCTGGAAAATCTTCCTTTAATGGATATGCTGTGAGTTTTCACGTGGCTATTTTAAACCACACCTGGGTATGTAATATTATTTTTCAGGCTTTGCTTTCTCTTCCTTTTGGCTGTCTGCAGCTAAACTATAGCTATCTAAACCTTTTCATCTTTCATCAGCATCCTTTCCTCAGGCTCCAGAATCCATTCACTCTGTTGCTACTTTCTGCACTTCCTCCAAATTGCCCAAGCTCTCCCTGTAATGAAGTGGCAGGAACACAATGTGGGGTGCCAGGTGCAGCTCTGCTACAACTGTCCACAGAGGAACTGTTATCTTGGTCCTTCTGCAGCAGCAGCTCCAAGCTGGACTTGCCGCTCCTCCTGCCAGACTGTGTGTGTGGTTGGCTTGAATTTAATTTGCACACCACCAGTCTCCGGGGCCCACTTCGGCATCACTGAGGTCTGGCGTCTGCTTCCCACAACAGCCCTGTGTGTGGATTCTCTCTGCCCAGGTCTGTCAGCACCCCGCCTTTTTCCAAATGCTGGCAAAGTCATTATTCCCAGCCTGTACACCTCGAGTCCCTAAAGTCGTTTACATTTTATTTCTGTTACTTGAGCTGCTTGCGATACTTTCCAAATTGGAATCATTAGGAAGTTCCAAAACGAACAGCTTCTTTCCTTTATTCCAACCTGGTCACAAATAAGGATGCTTAAATACCAGTCAGACCCATGTAGGCACCAAGAGCATATTAGGTGGCAGCGTCTTAATCCTCTTTCAGTATAATTCCTTCTACCAGCATTGCCACTCTGAAACTGCTCAGTTTACTGGATTTTTTTCATTCAATTTTAAACCCACATACTCAAACTGCCAAATATTTATTGAGTATTAGGTCAGGTACTGCAAGAAGGTCAAAACTGTGTAAGACACAATCTTGAAATTGCTTTTCAAAGGATTTCTTTCACTACAGAGGATCTAAGGTCTCCCATTATTCAATATTTAATAAACCTCTTAAATGTGCCCAGCACTGTTAGGATCTGAAATGCCAGACAGAAAAAGTGTAGAGCCCCTGTCTTCAGAGAGTTTCTGTTGCTGCAGATCATGGCATATAATTATAGTATAATATAAGAACAATGATGAAACCTATACCCGGGATATACCTTAGCTTTCAGCCTCAGTCTTTTTCATCTGTAAAATGGCACTGCTATTCTAAGTTGCAGTTAAGGTTTACATGAGACCAGACCCAGACAATCCTCAGAGCAGCACATGACACTAAGTGCTGAAAATGCTGTTATCAATAATAATAGCGGTGAGCATCATAATAAAAGTAGTATTGTTACTAGCATTGAGTTTGGTGAGTGAAAATACCTAAGCTAGGATGTGTATAGTCTTCCTAGACAGTGATGGCACTCCAGGTTAGGAGGGATCTGAGGTTCTACTGCAGGAGCTGTGACATTCTATGATTTTCAGTTCTGTAGTGAGTTGATTCAGAGAGCCCAGGTGTGTTTTAATCTTGGCATCTAGGAGGTTAGCTAAAGCTTGAGTTTGGATATGATTGTCTGCTAAGGAAATAAGGTTATTCCTGCCTCGGGAGGTTGCAGAAACTCCAGGGTTTGCAACACAGTTCTCACCCATCTGCAACAAAATGACAGTGATAAGGAGAGTGGAGAAAGGATTTCATGCTCCTAAGCATCCTTAGTTTAAGGCTGGAGACTGTGTTCTGTTTTGCAGGTGTAAAAATGTCGTCCTTCCCATAGAAAGATGCTCTGAAGATTTATCCCAGATTCAGCCTCAAAAGGTTCTAAATTCTATAGCGCTTATTCCTCTGAAACCTTATCTCCTCCCAGTGCTCTAAATATCACCAATATGTTGATAACTCTGAAGTGTGGCTAAATGACTCCTCTAAGCCTCAGACACATATCCTCCTGCCTTTCACACTCCTAGGCATCTTAAATGTAGCCAGCCCCAAAGGAGCTCCTGACTTTTTTCTTCATTTGTTCCTGTCTTGGTCTTTCAGGCTCAGGGACATTTGCTCTCTTGTCCAGGAAGATAGGAATCACCCTTGGTATATCCATCCTCCACATCCCTCTTCTTCTCTACCCATGAGCTTTGGTAATTTTAAGTCTCAAGTGTGTTTCAAATCCAGCTAGTTGCTGGTCATCACCTTAGTCCCAGCCAGGCCCCTGGAGTCCCGCCTCAGCGACCTCACTCCTCCACTCTTGCATCTCTCCTGTCCTCCAGTCCACTCCTCAGTGGTATCCAAAGGACTCTTTTAAAATATTAATCTTATTTAAATTCTTTCATGATATTCTGCTATTTTTACCATAAAGATCAAACTTCTTACTGAGATCTACAAGGCACTATAGTGGTCTCAAGTTTGTTAAGTACAAGTATCAATTTCATAGGGAAAGCTTTCCCTGTCACTTTCTCATGGAAAATTAATATTACATGATCCAAGACAACCAAGTTTATTTCTATCAGAGAATCTGTCTCAATGCGAATTTTGTATACATTATTGTAACTGATTGCTTAATACCATCTGACCCACCAGACTAAGTGATATTTGAGTGCACGGATTAAATCTAGTTTATTTTCCATTCTATTCTCAGGGCACTCTTTAGTAGATAAATAGTGTGTGCTCAAAAAAATATGCACTAAATTTACCAATGAGTGAAGAGAATAAAATAAAACATCTTTAGTTACTAAAATAAAAAGATGATCATCACCCTTTGTAGGTTGTTAGTGAAGAGGGATTTGCTTTTCTGGTTTCTGAAATCCACAGGTCTGAGAAACACTGCTATGCTGTCACAAAAGATATGTCAGCTGCTCAGTTTGATCTTGGGAGTTGCCAAGAGATGCTGCAAATGGCTTTTCCCAGCTGGTGGGAAGGTGCGAGTAAGACCAGCCAATGGCGGGGGCTCCCTCTCTGCTGTCCCGGATGGAGCAAGTTTTTGGTGTATTTCTAACTCCAGAAATCTAGAACTCTGGGTAAGGTTCTAGACCTCAGTAAATGCCAAAAGAAATCAATGAATAAATGTACATAACATTCACCTCAACTTTCAGATTTGTATTTTGGAAAGAATTTAGTTGTGTATTTTTGTCTGGTTTTTTGATAAGATATAAAGATAAGAAAAATATATTTAAGATAAGATTATGCCCATATATACCAACTGGCTCTACAATCTCCCAATTTATATTATGTACTGGGCTATCCATTAGAAAAGCAGTATTCTCGGCCAGACAATCAGTTACACCCCCGTAGCAGCTAGCACTGTAGCACTTGCATTGTTACATCAGACATTGTTACTGAGATCCAGCTGTTCCAGTTCCTGACCTTCCCTGAGTGTGAGTGGCTGTCAGATACTTCTGTTCAAAAAACAAGGCAATTGGTACTTCACTGGAGGGTTCCTCACTTGTCAAATGCTCTCCAAAGAATATGTGAAATTGTCTGTCATCTTTGTCAAAATTATACATGAATGGGATGTTTGCTATCTCTATTGTAATTAAAAACTCAATTAAAAGAAATTTTGAGATAATTATTAAGTTTTTCAGGCATAAGCTATTTTGTAGAAAAGAAAGCTGCTTATGGCTTAGGCATTCACCAGCATTCGGAAGGTGGATGGATTCCAAAACTGACCCAAGAAAAGGGAGAGATGGGGATCAAGGGGGAAGTAACAACAAAAGATGGCAAAAGCAAAACCACAGACCACAGCACTCCCTGTTTGAGAGCAGTTCCTCTCGTCCTAGCCTGACCATGCGTAATCACAATTCTCTAATTGGATTGGGCCATTTCATTAACATTGAGGACCACTGTCCCTAATGAGTATTTTCAAAATGAGCAAACAGGAGGAAGCTTATCATTAGGGCTCTCATTTATAATGTGCCTATCTATCAGATGGGTATTATTGGAAAAATTAATTGCATTACAGTAGGTATCACTAAATGTAAGTGCATTTGGTTCTGAGAAAAATGATTACCCTGAGTGACTGATCATGTTAATTGACTACAGAGATTAGGCATCCGCTGTGGAAGAGGGAAGCCCGTGTGTGCTTATCTGAACAGGAAACTCTCATTGCACAGCTGGATGGTGGAGATGTGTGAGATGGCAACCACGCCTCTGCCAGCAGCTGGATAAACCAGACAATTTCTTACAATAGGACAAAATTAGTACTAGTAATAATTCAATAGCAGGCCCCACTTCCTGGGCACTTGCTACATACTAATGATGAGGTTAAACTCTTCAAGTTCACAGCCACACTTCATCCTCACATTCACCCTCTGAGATATCTCTCAGGGAGGAAATCAATTTGGATCTAAAACAGGCAGACTTCATCATGAAGCTGGACATTCTAGATCCAGGCTCAGTAGAGAACAGAGGGCCTGGGGCATTTCTATTATTATCTCACTCACCTCTCAGCCTGGACACAGCCAGTATAATAGAGGTCGAGGCATCCAGCTATGACAGAGCGTCTAAAGAGAGAGTGCGTTTCTGTTCTGTTCACATGGGGATTCTTGGACATATTGGAAAAAAGATTTTTAAGAGAAAGTGACTGTCTTTACTTTGGTGATTATAATAGTAATCAGCAAATAGCAGTAAAGTCTGACTAAAAGAAATGTTTTTTCTATTAAGAAAATAGAGATGAATAGTACACCTAATCTGCAGTTGAAAAGTTGTCATGAAGCAGAGTAATGTGTATTGAAATATGACATCCAGAAGCACAGCACCCTTTTTCACAGGAACGCCTCTGACTCTCCCCATCAAGGGTGACAGTGGAGACACCTCGGGAATCTTCACTGTCCTGGTCACTGTTCCAGCCATGTGGTTTTCACACCACATGCTTCACTCTTTGGAAATGTGGAGACTTAGGCGTGAGTAGAGCTGAGAGTGTGTTCATGGGGCAGCGGGAAGATGGGTTGAAGAGGGGTGGGGAGTCATACAGTGAGGCCTTTGAAAGTCAGAATGTCCCTGGGCGCAGGTACTCCTAGGAAGGTTGAGCCTATCAGCTGAGTAACTGAAATAGTTTATAATGTGCTTGGATACAATAGTAAGGGTGGGGCAGTGAGACCAGAAGATCATCAGCACAGGAAGAGCAAGCTTATGCATGGTGTTGGGAGGACAATCGGATGCTTGGGCGGTGCAGCATAGAAACATAGGTAAATGGTGGGGAGCACTCTGATTGGCTGGTGAGAAAGCATCCTGGACAGGACAATGAGATGGATCTTGAGATGGAGGCCACTGGTTTAATCACTGTGTCCAGTCTTAGGGGAGTAAATACTAATGTCCTGCATCCATGAGGCAGAACTTACCTCTTTTCCTCTTCCATTCCCCATGCCCCATTCCTTTCTTTACAGCCTACCAGCCCTAGAGATTTCAAGGTTTAAGTCCTTCCTGGTTAATGTCCACCTTCCCTCCAGAGCCCGTATCTCCATCTCTCTTACTCCTTAGGGAATGAGCTACAACAGCTTTCTCTCTTTTTATCATATACTGCTAACTTTTCCTACTACTGGTTTCTTCTTTTCAGCCTCTAGCCTTAAACTTCTTACTCTTCAAATCACCTATTCTCAGCCCTGCACTTTGTTGAGCTTCCAGATTTCCCTCCTTTCTCCCAAATTTCTACACAGGGAAGGACAGTGTTTACTTACCCACATCTACTTCTCCACTGACTTAGCTACCATTGCAATAAGATGGTTCTAACACTGAGGCCCTGGCTTTTCTATATTTGGGGACTGTAAGGCCTTACTGTGCATTTCAATGCTTCGATATCACTCTGAATCACACTGCCTCTCTGAAACTCAGTCCCTCTAGTCTCTGTGACACGAAACTGTCTATCATCCTTCGGTCTCAATGTTGTTTCCTCTGACTCTTTCTCTTCTTCCACTCATGCTCAAAACGTCTGTCCTTCGGATTCTCTTTCCCTGTCTTCTCTGAGATCTCACTATCTGCCAGGGCTTTAATTACCACCCATCTGCTTATAACTTGCAAGCTAGAATTTCCTACTCAGGCTTGTTCTTTCCAATTCAGATTTCATATCAAATTACCTCCTGCACACCTGCCTTACAGAGAACTTGAAATAAACATGACAAAAATAAGCGTCTATCTTATCTGCTAAGCCTAATTCTTTCCCGTATGGGCACTGTTTTACAAATTGTCTAATTAGCCAATATAAGCTTCAGGGTCATCCCCTTGTACTCTTCTTTGAAAAATTTTATTTGTACCTGTTGCAATACATGGTAATTACATTCATTGCAGGGAGCTGGTTCATGTACATAACATCCTTTTTTGCCAGAATCAGACTTATTTATATATTTTAAGCCTTTTTTTTTTTTTTTGAGATGGTCTCACTTTATAGTTCAGGCTGGCCCTGAGCTCAGCCTCCAACTCACATCATAGCAATCCTCCTGCCTCTGCCTCCCGAGTGCTGGGATGACAGGCGTGAGCCACCACACCTGGCACTGTGGTATGTGGTGCTGATTGCTGCTGGGCATGAGTTTCCACACCCAGTATTGTATGTGGTTACCAGGGATCGAACCCAGACTCCTGTGCTTGCAGGACAGGTGCCAGAACCACTGAGCTAAATCCCTGGCCCTATCTTAAGTCTTTATCAAGTTAATTATCATAAACACAACCTCACAGCCAGCCTAATAGACCAAAAAAAACATGTAAAATGTCTTTTAAAATTTCACTGAATCTAAGTACACTTTGAGATACACTGGCCGTGCTAGATTGCAGTCACTTTTGCACTCTTCTTTCCCTGTTGTCTATCTAAAGAAGTTCCCAGTACATAGTACTCTTCTGATTTTTATGTAATGAAATAATAGCAAATACATGCATAGGAAGCAAGAACTTACAATATTACTTTTCTACAAGTTGTCTCCTTTAACTGAGGGTAACACTTCCTGGGTATTCAAACTGCATATTTTATTTTTAATTTATACTACATATTTTAAAATAAGCATCTTCAGCTGAGAATATCCTGAGAAATGCAGTAGAAAGAGCTTATTAGAATACAGACTGTCAATACGGTAACAGGAAATATGGAACTACCCAAAATTAACCTCACATATTTCTTAAAAATCTCAGTTCACCATATTTAATTCTTATCATTTACTCTAGTGTTTCTCAGTTCTAAAGCAAAAGATTTATGGACATTTTCCTGTGTTGGTCATAATAGCTGAATGTTTTACCCCATATCCTTAATTCCTTGACTATAAGCTTCGATCCTTCCTTTGTTCAAAAATTTATAGCCCGTACAGTTTCTAGTTCTCATTTTGTATTTTTATCTGACTTCCTGGTTAACTTTTAGACGGCAGATGAACCCACAAATTGGATTCTGTATGTAAAAACATTGAACTGAAATGATGTTTGATTAAGACTTTTGCTGCCCAGTAGAATAGTTGTTATCAAATGCTATTTTTGCTCATGAAGCAAATACCATTAAGTTATAAAATGTGCAGCCCATTACTGATAGTATTTAATGTTTTTTTTTTTTAAACTAATAGCTTTACCTTTTGACCGAGAGGAAAAAAAGTAGCCCCAGAGCAGCACATAAGCTCATGCTTTCAGCACTGTTCAGAATTTTAATAATATTTTTCCCAATATTTGGATTCACTTCCCTAATGATAAGAGAAGTCAAATTGTTTAGTTACCACTTCCTAAGTAAAGGGGAAAATATCATCTGCATATAACATGAATAAATTTTCAGTTCTTGTCCAGGTTGATGTCAAGTGACTTCTCTACAGAAGAAACAGACTTTGAAGGCAGATGAAAGTAAAGAACATGGAATTCAGCATCCCAGGATCTTTGTTGTACATTATGTCATACTGAGGGATAATATTCTTTCCTTTGTCTCATTTTGCAAAGTCATGAAAATTAGAACTGATTTATTACCCAAACCCCCCCCATTGGACTTTCGAAAAAATCCACTCTTGTTTAGCGCTTACTGTCCTCTGAAAGAAATCTATTAAATTTCACCAGTGGTAGTAGAGTTCCTGGTTTATACATGACTGTAAGGACAAGAATTCCAAATACCACACAACAGATTACTACAAAAGCCAGTAGAACTTCACAGAGCTTGCTGTGCACTAGAAACTTTTCTAAGCATTTTATTTTTATAAGTATTGGTTCACCTTCCCCCCACCATTCTGAGAGCCTAAAATGGGAACCATAGGCTCTCAGTTTTACCCATCATTAGACTATATTCCATGCAGATGATGGCATAGTGTGGATAGTCTTGCTTCATGTTCAAAAACTTCTAGTGACCTCTAGTGAACTAGCAAGTAGAAATGGACCAGGATTTGAGAAAGCATTTGGTCTAACCAACATCAGGGAGGTGAGCTGGGGTAGCCTGTGTCACGAACCTCAATGGTAGCAATTGGAAACTGGAACATAAGGATCCCAACTCCTATACAATCTGCTATTCTGTAATTTTTTCTTATGTGAGAAATGAGGTACTCACTGACCTCAAAACTATTCACAGACCCATCTACAAGCTGCCAGCCACCATTTTAGAGACTGAAGCTATGGTCATGAGCAGAGAAAGTGCATTCATAGAGTTATGATGCTCAAATCAGTAAATAACCAGGGATTTGTTGAACATAAATTATGCACTGAGCTTCAGTGAAGTTTCACTGAAGATCTAAAGAGGCAGTGATCAGTGAATTTGGGGAAGGAAAGGATGGAAAAAATAATCCTTGATCTTAAATGAATTACATAAATGGCAAGAAAAAAAAGTCATAGGAAAATTATCGAGTCCACTTGGATGGTAGGTGTGATATGATTTAAATGTCCTTGCAGAAATTCATGTTGCAATTTAATTGCCACTGTGGGTGGATTTCAGAGGTGGAATCATGCAGAGGTGGTTATGTCTATCTGGTGGTTTAGTGCTCTTGTGGAAGGGGCAGTTCAGTCAACAGCAACCGGGCTGTTGTAACAGGGAAGTCCACCTGACTTGCTCTCAGACTCTCTCATGCCCTGGCTTGCCCTTCTGCTGTGGTGGGGGGCAGTGCCTATGTCTTTGTCAGAGGGTGGCACAATCCTTTTGGGATTCCCAGCCTTCATGACTGGGAGTCAACTAAATCTCTTTTGTCCAGAAATTGCCTAGTCTGTTGAGTTAGTTCTGAAGAGGAAAATGGACCAAGACCTCCTCCAACCAGACCTCACCTCCCAACAATAAGTCAGCCATAAGCTGCCATAATCCAATCATCTTCCAAAAGTTCTACCTATGAGGCTTTTGGGGGGGTGATATAAATATAAACTCTAACAAGAAGCCTTTTTTTTTTTTTTTTTGTCAAGGCTACACACACAAAAAAGGGGAAAGATCTACGTAAACATAAGAGCACATGGCCACCGCTTCCATCCCTAGCACCACACACACACATTCAAATAATAGAATGCTTATGCTGAGAGAAAGAAAAAGAATTGGAAGAAACATGATAAATAAATTCATTGATTCATTGCAGAACACGATCATGGCTTTTGTAGACCAACGATAAAAATGTGTCATGACTTGATCATCAACTGTTTCTCCCCAGGTTCAAGGAAAAAATCTTAAGGTGGTCTGGGGCAGACATGGTGAAGCGCTGTAGGATGGACAGACCATCCAGGCTGAGAAGAATGGAAAAGGCCATCTTGACAGTGGGGCAGGAGGAGAGGGCAGCGATTGCTGTGTCTGGAGGGGAGGGTGCACTGACAGGTGTTTGGGGTGGGTGTGTGGCTTGTATCGCTCAGGGAGCCCTCGGAAGACAGGCAGAGGCCTTGGAGGTGAGGGAGTGAAAGACATTGCTTATGGTGGGATTCTTGAGCCAGTGGGTACCACAGACAGAAAGGACAATAAAGGGGGCCCAGAAGCAGGTGCTCCAGATGTGGACACTCGACTGTGTGCAGATGGAGGCCTGAACACTAGTGGCCAAGAGGACACCTTTCTTTCTTCTAGGAGTGAGTTAGTGCTCCCACAGGATGGGGTGCATTGGTTCAAGAGTGGGGTTCTATGAGCCGTGGTGCATGTCTGAGATAGGAGGATTGTAAATTCATGGGCAATTTCGAGGACTGCATCTTAAAACTTACAAAATAAAATGAAAAGGGGGGCTGGGAATGTATCTCAGTGACAGAATACCCCTGGTTTTGTTAGCCAGTACCACAAAATGCATACATAAATAAGAATGGGTGCTTCAAGCGAAGCTGTGTTTTACCTTCTCTCTTCCCTGGGTGCTCTCTTGGCCTTGCACCCTCTGTCAGATTGTGACTACACAAAAGTCCTCACCACATAGCCAACATACCCGAGGACATCCAGCCTCCAGAATCACAAGTTAAATAACCTTCTGTCCTTTGGTCCTCAGGTATTCAGTTACGGTAACAGAAAACAAATTAAGTCACGTATATTCCCAGAGGGCACCTCAAGGCCATCGGCATGTGTTAGTTTGACTATTTGTACAGGACATTTCTGAAAGTTTGCTTCCAAGTCACCGTGGTTCCTGAAAGCAGTTAAGTGGGTCATTTGCTTAGCTTTCCTTAGTGGTAGATTAATTAGCCAGCTGTAACTCCCGGATCTCTATTTTTAAATAATGACTTGCATAAATCTCCAAAGACAAGAACTCACCACTGGTACACAGCACAATCCAGCAGCTGCAAGTTATTATGCCCAGTGGAAATTAAATATCTTTTAGGGAAATCATGCAAGATCTCATGATAAATATGAAATTAACCCCTGCCCACCTCTATGCCCACCTCATTTCTTCACTAGTGTGCTATTCTAATAAGCAGAGCCTCTGGAGTCCTGAAATGACAGCAGAGCTGGCAATATTTTAGAAAGGCATTATTCTTCTATGAGGATCCACAGAATATAGAGCCTTTGTCCTTGGCTGGGCGAGAAGCTCTAGAAATTAAGCATCAGTAGGCCCCTCCTTCAATATTATGATCCCAAGGTCAGAGAGAGATATTTATAATTCCAGGGATGTAAACAGACAAAGCATTCTACCATTTTAATTAGTTTCCTCAGCCAAAGTCACACCTGTCTTTTTAAAAAAATTTTTTTAATCTTTATTGGTACATTACATAAATGCATCATGATTGCACTCCATAATGGGGATTTGAACCAGCATAAGACACAACTTAATTCTCATTTTTTCCCATAGCCCTACCTACACTACTGTCTCCCCATATACATAAAATTTGTTTCCTTACGTTTTTGCTACAATCTCATCATTTTTCCCACTTCACCCTATTTTACATTGAGCATTTTCTATTTCACAATATATAACATATAATTCTAGTACTCATTTACATCTTTATTTTCTCATACCAGAGAAAAGATGTGATATGTACCTATCTGTGCCCTATTTATTTCACTTATGAGGATATCCTCAAGGTATGTCCATTTAAGTAGAAATGATTCAAGCTTATCATTTCTTATGGCAGAGTAATACTCCATTCTATAGAAGAACCACAGCTTTTTTATCCAGTCTCCAGTTGATGGACACTTGGGTTGTTTCCAAGATGTAGCAATCACAAATTGGGCTGCTATAAACATGGGTACATATGTCACTGTGATATGACATTCTTTTAATTCTTGTGTGTATATACCTAGCAGGGCAATGGCTGGGTCAAATGGGACCTCTGATCCTAGCTTTTTGGGGAATCTCCAAACTGATCTCCACAGGGGTTGTACGAGTCTACAGTCCCACCAACAGTGGAGAAGGGTTCCTTCTACTCCGCAGCCTCGCCAACATTTGCTGTTGGCTGATTCTGAAATGGCAGCCATTCTATGTGGAGTGAGATGAAATCTCAGTGTTGTTTTCATCTGCATCTCTCAAATGACTAATGATGTTAAGCATTTCTTCATATGCTTCTTAGTTGCTCTTACTTCTTCCTCTGAAAAATATCTGTTCATTTCAGATGCCCATTTTTGAATTGGGTCATTAAATTTGGGTGGGCTGATTTTATTGAGCTCTTTATATATTCTAGATAGTAGCCCTTTGTCTGAGGAACAGCTGGTAAAGATTTTTTCCCACATTGTTGGTTGCCTTTTTTCACTGTTGGTGGTTTCCTTTGCTGTGCAGAAGCTTTTTAAAAGAATGAGGTCCCATTTGTTGCTTTCCTCAGCCAATTCCTGTGCTATAGAAGTTTTGTTCATGAAGTCTTTCCCTAAGCCAATGTCCTTGAGAGTTTTACCTAACCTGCTTTGCAGAAGGTTTACAGTGTCTGTTTTAATATTTAGGTCTCTTATCTACTTTGATTTTAGCTTGGTACACGGTGAAAGAGTTAGATCTAGTTTTAGTCTTTGGCAAGTTAAAGCCCAGTTTTTCCAGCACCATTTGTTAAAAGGCTATCTTTCCTCCATTGAGGATTTTTGGCTCCTTTGTCAAAGATGAGGTGGCTCAGTGTATGTGGAGTAGTTTCTGGATCTTCTAGTCTACTCCATTGATCCTCGGGTCTGTTACTTTGCCAGTACCATGCAGTTTGGCTTTATAGTATAGTTTGAGGCTCGGAGTTGTAAAACCCCCCACCATGTCCCTGTTGCTTAGAATTGCTTTGGCTATTCTAGGTCTTTTGTGGTTCCAGATGAAAGTTTGGATTTTTTTCTCTAGATCTGTGAAATATGCTGTTGGGATTTCAATCAGGATTGTGTTGAATGTGCAGAGCACTACTGAGAGTATAGCCATTTTGACAACATTGGTTCTTCCTACCCAGGAGCAAGGTATGTCTTTCCATTTTTTGATATCATCTTCTATCTCCTTTTTCAGAGTGCTATAGTTTTCAGAGTATAGATCTTTCACCTCCTTTGTTAGATTGATTCCTAGGTATTTTATTTTTTGGGGTGCTATTGTGAAAGGGATTGACTCACCAATTTCTATCTCAGTGGGTCTACTGTTTGTGTATACGAAGACTATTGATTTTTGAATGTTGACCTTGTAACCAGCTACGCAGCTAAAACTGGTGATTAGGTCCAGTAGTTTTTTAATTGAGTTTTAAGGATCCTCTAGATAGAGTATCATGTCATCAGCAAATAATGACAATTTAACGTCTTCTTTTCCAATCTTTATTCCTTTTATTTCTTTCTCTTGCCTAATTGCTATGGCTAATATTTCCAGAACTATATTGAACAGAAGTGGTGAGAGAGGACACCCTTGTCTTGTTCCTGATCTTAGTGTGAAAGGTTTGAATTTTTGACTATTTAGTATGATACTGGCTGAAGGTTTCTTGTAGATAGCTTTTATTAGTATGAGATACAGACCATCTGTTCCGATCTTCTGTAGAGTTTTGAACATAAATGGGTATTGTGCTTTGTCAAACACTTTTTCTGCATCAATTGAGATGACCATATGATTTTTGTCCTTAAGCCTGTTAATATAGTGTATAACATTGATTGATTTATGTATGTTGAACCATACTTGCATCCCTAGGATGAATCCAACTTGGTCAGGGTGTATAATCTTTTGATAATTCTCTGTATTCTGTTTGCCAGGATCTTATTGAGGATTTTTGCATTGATATTCATTAGAGATATTGGCCTGTGGTTCTCTTTTTTGGTTGGGCCTTTCTCTGCTTTTGGAATCAGGGTAATGGTTGCTTCCAGGAATGAGTTTGGGAGTATTGCTTTCCTTTTCAATTTCATTGAGGAGTTTCAGAAGTAGAGGCACTAACTCTTCTTTAAAAATTTTATAGAATTCAGCAGTAAAACCATCAGGTCCAGGGCTTTTCTTTGTTGGCAAGTTTTTAATTACATTTTCAATTTCACAGATTGTTATTGGGGCATTTAACATTTCTATATCTTCTTTATTCAGCTTTGGGAGTTCGTATGTGTCTAGAAATCTATCCATTTCTTCTACATTTTCCATTTTATTGAAGTATAAATTTTCAAAGTAGGTGTTTATTATCCTCTGGACTTCCTCTGGGTCGGTAGTAATTTCTCCGTTCGCAATTCTAATAGCATAGATATGAGCCTTTTCCTTCCTTTCTTTAATGAGGTTGGCTAAGGGTCTATCAATTTTGTTTATCCTCTCAAAGAACCAACTTTTTGATTCATTGATTTTTCAACCATTCTCTTGGTTTCTATTGCATTAATTTCTGCCCTGATCCTTATAATTTCTTGCCTACTGTGAGCTTTGGGTTTGTTTTGCTCCTCTCTTTCTAGTCACTTGAGCTTCAGCATTAAATTGTTTATTTGAGCTTGCTCCGTTTTCTGGATGTAGGCCTTCACTGCTATGAATTTTCCTTGTAGAACTGCTTTCATTGTGTCCCATAAATTTCTATATGTTGTACTGGGGTTATCGTTTAGTTGTAAGAACTGCTCAATTTCTTCTCTAATTTCTTCTGTGACCCATTGGTTGGTCAGCAGAGTGTTGTTCAGTTTCCATGTGTTTGTGAAGATCCTGAGCTTTCCTTTGCTATTCAGCTCCAATTTCAGGGCACTATGGTCCGACAGTATACAAGGGATAACTTCAATCCCTTTATATTTGCTTAAACCTGTTCTATGAATGAGCATATGGTCTATTTTGGAGAATGATCCATGAGCAGCTGAGAAGAATGTAAATTCTGACTTTGTGGGGTGAAATACTCTGTAGGCATCTATTAAGTCCATTTGCTGAAGAGTCTGGTTGAGCTCAAGGATTTCCTTAGTGACTTTTTGTCCAGTCGATCTGTCTCTTTGTGACAGTGGGGTATTGAGGTCCCCTACTATTGTTGTATTGGAGTTTATCTGGTTTTTCAAGTCCATTATTATTTGTTTTATATAGTTGGGTGCATTAGAATTTGAAGCATAGATATTTAAGATTGTGATTTCTTTCTCTTGGATTTTTCCCTGAACTAAAAGATAGTGTCCATTTTTACCTCTCTTTATCAGTTTTGGCTTGAAGTCTATTTTGTCTGCAAATAAAATCTCGACTCCTGCTTTCTTGCTGTTTCGGGTTACATGAGTATTGTTTTATATCCCTTTACTTTTAGTCCATGGGTTTCTTTCTGAATTAGTGGTGTTTGTTGTATGCAGCAGATTGTAGGATCTTGCTTTTTGATCCACTCTGCCAGTCTGTATCTCTTAATTGGCGCATTGAGTCCATTGACATTAATGGTGATGACTGATATAGGTAAATTTAGTGCTGCCATGTTTTCCTGTTCTTGGCTGTTCTCTACTTTTGCCCTTTCCCCATCAGTTTCTTGTTTGGTCCCATGGGTTGATTTGGTTAGGTCTCATGGATTTGTAACTTTCCTTATTTTTTTCCAAGATATTCTTTAAAATGTTTTGGAGCACAGGTTTCATATTTGTGAAGTTTTTCAGGTGTTCTTTGTCATGGAAGTATTTTATTTCCCCCTCAATTTTGAAGGATAGTTTTGCAGGATATATTAGTCTGGGTTGGAAGTTGTTTTCCTTTAGGGCTTGGAAGACTTCACTCCAGGCTCTTCTTGCATTGAGTGTTTGAGTTGAGAAGTCCACTGTGATCCTGACGGGCTTCCCTTGGAATGTAAATGTTTTCTTTTCTCTGGTTGCTTTCAGTATTTCATTCTTTTTTT
>PVIR01007302.1:0-61343 GCA_004026965.1 Petromus typicus
CCATCGCAAACCGCGGCCCCTCCTCGGACCGGAAGTCCTTCTGTCCGGACTCGTCTCTATGGTGGCGGGGGCGGGGCTGGTGGGAAGATGGCGGCAGGTGGTAGCGTGTCGGGTCTCCCGGGTTCGGGAGCTTCGGGAACTCCCGGCGCTGAGCGGCCTTCCGTGTGTCTGTTGGTTTTGGGAATGGCAGGATCTGGGAAAACCACCTTTGTACAGGTGACTTGGACGGTGCGGGTGTAGTAGGGTGCGCGAGAGGTTGCTTTCGGCGGGCGAAAGACCAAGCGACAGGGTAGAGGTCTGGAGAGTTGCGGCGTGCAGGCTTCTAGCTTCAACTCACCTCTGTGTGCAAAGTCTCCGACCCTACAAGAGACATTGAAGGCTGTGCGTGCTTTGAACAGTTTACCACGTTGTGCTGATTTTTTTTTTAGCTGATAAACTTGCCTGCTGGCCGAAGTCTGGGGCTTACGAGTAATTGTAAAGATGGGACAACGTGGCCCACAGGTTTTCAGGGTTGAGTTGCCAAATAATTATTTCTTGGGTGCCTACCAAGTTGTAAGCCCTGGAGATCTAGCGCAAGTGATGTAGAGAAGTTTCTGGCTATCATGGAGTTAACATTTTAGTGAAGAAATAAAAAAAAAAATCCATCGAAAGTAAGATAAGTGATAGTAAGAGAGGCTCAGTTAGATGGGTGAAGACAGGGAGCATGAGTTGAGTGTGGACATAGCAGGTGGACATGCTAAGCAGAAGGAAATAATGCCAAAATCTCGGAGTTCTCGGATCCCCTTACCATTCCTTTTCATCTCTGCAACTCCCCACATTTCTGTAGAGGCTCACAGGACACCTGCATACCCACGGCTCTCCACCGTATGTGATCAACCTGGACCCCGCTGTACATGAGGTTCCCTTTCCTGCCAATATTGGTGAGTAGTGCACCCTGGAACTCAGGAGAAGTGCCTCGGTGAATGGAAACCCTTTGTGTTGGCAGTCTTCAGTGCCTGCAGTTACTCATTTTCATTCTTTTACAAATTGCCTGCCTTGATTTCCTTTGGATTTGCCAGGGGCCCGGAACAGGCTTCATCCTTATTCCTAGTTACTGTCTTCACTTCCCCCAGCACTTTCCTCCATTCCTTTGTGGCATTCTTGTTCAACCTTCTGACTCGTGTGGAAGCCTGTTGAAATTTGGGAAAATGAAGTAAGAGGCTCAGTCTAGAAATTCCTAAGCCATAAACCCCACCAGCTAACCATGATTCCTAATTTTGTTTCCCTTCTCAAGAGTATATCAGAAAATAAGGTTATTCTGCCGTAGTTCCCTGGCTGATCTGTCAGAACCCAGCTTCCACTCTCAGTATTACAGTGGAAAATGTGTGTGGCTGTGGATGTTCGCCTTGTTTTAAGGACGGATTCCCAATGTAAATTGGATCTGAGTTTGCAACTCTACAAATGATTAAAAATGAGTATGTTCTAGTGTCAAGGTTCTTAGTAGGACCCAGGCTTCCTGATTTCCATGCCATCACTGAGTGCTAATCCTTTCCTTTCTCATTAGTTTTTTAATCTGTTATGCTTCTTGCACCTGTGACGTAATACTAAAAGGAAGACTTTTTTTTAGTTTTTTGAGACAGGGTCCCACCTTATAGTTCAGGCTGGGCCTGAACTCAGCCTCGAACTCAGCAGTCCTCCTACCTCTGCCCTCAAGTGCTGGATTGCAGGCGTGAGCCACCACGCCCGCATTGTGGTGTGTGGTACTGATTGCTGGTGGGTGTGAGTCGGCATGCCTGGTATTATTGTATGTAGTTACTGGGATTGACGCCAGCCCAAGGAAGATTTTTCTTTTTTTTGAGACAAGATCTCAATATGTGATTCAGGCTGGCCTTGATTTCACTGTGTATCCCAGGCTGGTCTTGAACTCATGGCAATCTTCTTGCCTCAGCCTCCTGAGTGCTGGGATTATAGATGTGCACTACCACGCCTGGCAATAAAAGGAAAACATTATTAACAGCCATTATTTTGAGAAGAGTTTGAGAAAATATTTCCCATGTTCTCATTTAAGGAGTGGAATCTGTATAGTTGATGAGGGATACCCTACAGATTGGTGAGTAGGTTTAGGTAAATACTACTGGACTTTTTTTTAAAATATATATACTGGGGATTGAAACTAGAGCCTTCACACTGAGCTACATCCCAAACCCTTTTGAAAAAATACTTTATTTTGAGATAGGCCTTGCTAAGTTGCTCAGACTGGGTTTTAACTTGTGATCCTCCTGCCTCAGTCTCCCAGGGTGCTGGAATCACAGTACTGTGCCACCATTCCAGACTCAGATACCTCCCTCACCAGGTACTAAACTCAGGACCTTGCATTTGTCAGGCAGGTGTGGTACCACTGAGTTAAATCCCTGGCCTCTAGATTCAGATTTCTAAGAAGCCTGTCTGTCTAGGGTTGATCACCAAGATGAAATTAGTAAGAAATAGATCTTTTATTCTTGAGTTTTTCCTGCTTTTTGGTGCCTATGGCCACTGATACCTAACATAATAGCTTTCGTCTTGTTTCAGAACATCTCTACCATAACTTGGCAGTTATCTTGTGCATGGAAGGAAATCAGTGGGAAGATGAAGTTGATAGAAGAGTATTCTGGCAAGACAAGCTTAATAGATTAGTTTTAGTTTTTTTGTTGGCAGGAAAGTGGTAATAGGACACCTTTTACCTTTCTGTTCTTCTCATGATCTTCCTTCTTTTCTATCACAATTCAGTGCACTTTGCCTACATTTTTTTTAAGGAAACCAACGTGAAGCTGTGAGTGGTGGTGCATGGCTGTAATCCCGGCACTTGGGAAGCTGACGCAGGAGGATTGCCACAAGTTCTAGGCCAGCCTAGACTACATAGTGAGTTCTCAAAAAAAAAAAGTTAATTCTTTTTTGTTTCAGATATTCGTGACACTGTGAAGTACAAAGAAGTTATGAAACAGTATCCTTTTTAGTGTCTACTGTGGTATTGAGTTCTTCTTTGGTAGTTACTTCGTATTTTATGGGTTAGAGAGTGTTTTTGGCTTTGCTGTGAAATGTAAAAGTAAACTATCAATTGAAGTAATTTTCTAAGGAGAATATGAAACGAATGGAGATGAGGTATGACTATGATCAGAAATAACTATTTTAGTTTGTGGTCTCTTTTCTTACTGTGGCCCTCAGCCAAAGGCTGTTGTCCTTAGTTAATTGGGAAAAATATTCTATCTCACTGCTGCGTCGATCCCACAGTGTGGTGCTGTCTTGGAGAAAGGATACGTTCTTGACTACTACCACTTTGGAAAGGGAGACCCGGAATGAGTCTGTGTAGTTAGATGAATTAATGCATTCCTGTATGATGTATGAACTCACTATAAACCAATCTAATCATTAGTTCTGATGCACAGAATTATATATTATAATGGTGAGAGCAAGGAGTGTTTTGTGGTTGACTGTTGTGGCTAATGCCCGTAGGTTGTCACTATCTAATATATTATAAACGTATCCCTAAAATGATCATTGAGTAAGGAACACCTTGGCAATTAATAAATTCCATGAAGCTAAGGTTTTGTGATTGTCAGGCATTAGGTAATACCTGTGTGAACTAATGGAACACTGGTCTAGTGCTGCAGGGGTGACCTCACACTCAAATGTGTTGTGTGTAAATCCTCAACCTTGTGTCTAGATACGGACTTGGGCCCAACGGTGGCATCGTGACCTCGCTCAATCTCTTTGCCACCAGGTTTGACCAGGTACATGTGTCTTTATGTTTACAGACATGGCCATGATTCCTCATGCCGTGGCCTCCTCACATTTGTGAAGAACAGTAAACACAAGCAGAATAGAGAAAAGGACCAGGCACCTAGGGAGACGGAGACTATGAGATGATGATCAGTGTTGGGACAGTTTTTATTTATTCTTGTGACAACAATAAGAAAAATATGCAGGAGCTCTGGGTTCTTTTTCTCACTTGAGCTTGTGGTTTTACCTAGAGGATGTAGTGGGAGCCATACATGGAATGGGCTAGCAGGTATAGAAAGGACACTTTTTCTTTGTGAAGAAACTTGTCATCCTCTAGACATTCTGTTACCACTCTCCATAGTTTTCTTCTGTGATGCCATCCATGACTGTTTACATTGGTGGAGCCAGGCCCTACATCGCCTGGCCCTGCCACTCAGGAAGCTGAAGAAGGGGAATCATTTGAGCCCAAGTCTTTAAAAAAAAGGAAAGGAAAATGTCATCAGAGTGCCAAAAGGTTTAACTTCATAGTGCTGAGCTAAGTGTTGAACTCCTCAGGTCTTTGCAGGGCTGTCCAGTAAGTCACTGCTGATGTGACCTGTGGTGTCCTGTCAGCTCAGCGTTTTTCAGTCATTGTCCTTCGTTTGTGAGTGCAGAGGGTCACTAGGTGATGGTGTCTCTGAGGTAGGCCACCCTGGAGTGACTTTATTTTGGTGACATTAGTTCCTGTTATAACTAGTGTCTTTTTCTTTTAGGTGATGAAATTTATTGAGAAAGCCCAGAAGACTTCTAAGTAAGTCATAGCAGTTGAACACTTGCCTGTTATTCTGCAGTTGATGCATTTCTAGGCCTTTGATAGGTTTTGAGGATCCATTAAGGCCTGAAAAGGGTATCAATTAAGATGAGGCCTGTAGGGCCAGGGAGTTAGCTCAGTGGTTCCGGCGCCTGTCTTGCAAGCTCAAGGGCCCGGGTTCGATTCCCCAGTAACCACATAACAATACTGGGTGTGGAGACTCACACCCAGCAGCAACCAGTACCACATACCATAGTGCCGGGTGTGGTGGCTCACGCCTGTAATCCCAGCACTCGGGAGGCAGAGGCAGGAGGATTGTGATGTGAGTTTGAGGCTGAGCTCAGGGCCAGCCTGAACCACAAAGCGAGACCCTGTCTCAAAAAAACCTAAAAAAAAAAAAAATGAGGCCTGTAGAAGTAAGAAAAAGTGAATAACAAATCATTAAGATGCTGTATAGTATGAATTAGATCCCACCTCTAATTGCTGCAACTGCCAATTTACAAGACTTCTTTGGAGGTATCATTTTGTTTTGCTTTGCTTTTTGAGACAGGGTCTCAGTATGTAGTTCAGGCAGGTTTGAAACACTACGTAGCCCAGGGTGTCTTCAGCTTGCAGTGATCTTCCTGCCTCAGCCTCCTGAGTGCTAGGATTACAGGCCTGTATCAGCACACCCGACTCTGGAGGTAGTTTGAAATATCCAAATTCATGTGTCTACCAGCCTTCTCTTGGAGTGTGTGTTGGCATTAAAGCCTCTTGAATATCCTTTTTTTTTTTTTGAGACAGGTTCTCACTTTGTAGTTAAGGCTGGCCTTGAGCTCACTGTTAGCCTAGGCTAGCCTCGAACTCACAGCAGTCCTCCTGCCTCTGCCTCCAGATTACATGGTGAGCCATCTTGCCCGGTATTGTGGTATGTGGTTACTGGGGATTGAACTCAGGACCTTGAGCTTGCAAGGCAGATGCCGGAACCACTGAGCTAAATCCCTGATTCAAAAAGGCATTTTTGAAAATGTATGTAGGTTTCTGGCAAGTATAAGGTCCTGAGTTCAATCCTCGGTCCCCATCAAAAAAAGAAGAAAATAAAGATGTAGGATAAATTTACTAATTGTGGTGTGTATATATAGTGTACCAATAAAGGTTTACATTTTTAAAAAGTATGTAGTTTTGCTGTAAATAATTAAAACTATACACAGTACTTAAAAGGTAAAACTAGCCGGATGCCTCATTTTTCCACGACTGGTGGTCTGCATTTCTGTTTACATACACAGGTGGGGAACGATGTGGACAGGTGTTCCTACCATTGTGGGACTGTACTCGAGGCAGTTGTTTTTAGAGAATGGAATACTGCAGTATACTTCACTTACTCCTTGAAGATGTAGAATGTAATGCCTTTGTGTGTTCACTAGCTGTGCATCCATCGGCACTGATTGGAGACCATTTTCATTCCCCCGCCGCGTCCTCTCCCTCCCTCTGATCCTTCTCTTTCTGGTTTGTTTTTGGTGCTGGTGGTCACACCCAGGGCCTTCTGCTTGCTGAGCACAAACTGTAACACTGAGCTACACTGCCGACCCCTTTTTGTTTTTCCAAGGTAGAATTTTTTGGGGGGTATCACGGATTGAGCCTCATGTGTGACCTTATGCCTGCCGGGCAGGCGCTAGAACCGCTGATATCTATCTCTGGCTCCACTTTTCTTTTAGATTATAGCTTTCCTAGTGGTTGTGAAGTGGTATGGAATTGTGACTTTCATTCATATTTCCCTGACGATCAATGATTTCCTGTGTCTTTTCATGTACTTACAGGGCATTGCCTTTTTTTGAGAGTTGTTTTGTAAATTTTTTTGCCATTTTATTTTATTTATTGCTACTAGGAGTCAAGCCTAGGCTGTTTGGTTTTGCTAAGCCAGTGCTGTAGGCTTTTTTCCTTTTGATTTCTTTTTCTTTTTCTTTTTAGTTTTTTGAGACAGGGCCTCACATTGTAGTTCAGGCTGATCCTGAACTCAACAGCAATCCTCCTGCTTCTGCATCCCCAGTGCTGGGATTACAGGCATGAGCCACCACTCCTGGCATTGTATATGGTTATTGAGTGTTGTGCTTATAGGCGTGTATCACCACCCCTGGCATTGTTGTATGTGGTTACCAGGGATCGAACTCAAAACCCTGGGCTTGCTAGCAGGCGCTGGAACAACTGAGCTAAATCTCTTTCCTTTTAATTTTAAGACTCCTAAGGACCCTTAAGTTTTCTGGGCTGCTTGGAATTTGCCCTTCTGCCTTGACATCTGTGGTAGTTGAGTTCACAGGTGTGTGGCCAGCTAGTGGTTTATTTATTTTTGTAGTGTGGGCATCAACTCAGAGGCTTGTGTGTTACAAGCATATGCTCTTTAACTGGTCTACCACCCTAGCCTGGTGTTGCCTGGGCTAGGGATATAGCTCAGTGATGGCGTGCCTGCCTGGCAAGCACAAGGTCCTGGTTCATACCCTGGTACAAAAAAAACCTATGGAAGTACAATTTACGTACTATCTAATTCACCTGTTTATAATACACAATTTAGTGGCTTTTAGTACATTTTCAGAATTGTGCAACTATTGCCCAATCAGTTTTTTTTTTTTTTTTGAGGCAGGGTCTTGACATGCAGTCCTGGGTCTCCTTGAACTCACTATGTCGCCAGGCTGGCCTCAACTCAAGGTGCTCCTCCTGCCTCAGCCTCCCGAGTATTACTAGGCCTGGCTACCAATTTTAGAGAACATTTTCATTACTTTAGGAAGATGCCGTGGTGTCCCCTAACCTTCCAGGTCTGCTTCTGTAGTCTCTTATCCCTAAGCATTGAGATGCTTTCCCAGGAGTTTACTTTCTGGTTTTGTGTGTCTCTTAAGTGTAAGTCATTGTACATCTGTAACAGTTCTGTATTAGCTTTTGTAGCAGTGCACAGTGCGCTGCTCTTAGCACTTAGCCTGAATATTGTCACGGAATGAAGTCCGGGAATGTGGTGTGCAGTATAAGGGCCATGTCAGGAAATCCACTTGTCATTGCAGATACTGAAAAGATTTTTTTCTTTAATGGCATTGGGAATGGAGCCCAGGGCTATCCTAGACCAGTGTTCTACCACTGAGCTGCATCCCCAGCCCTTTCTGTTCTATTTTGACATAATGTCTTGCTAAATTGTGCAGTCTGACCTTCAAACTATGATCCTCCTATTTCAACCTCTAGAGTAGCTGGAATTACAGGTACACCTCACTGTGGCTGGTGCATCTGTTGTTTTGTGTGATGAAGGACTTGTCGGCATTCGACAACTCTAACTTCTTTCATGGTCTTTCCACACAGGTATGTCTTGATTGACACACCTGGACAGATTGAAGTATTCACCTGGTCAGCTTCTGGGACAGTCATCACTGAGGCTCTGGTGAGTGTTTTAGGTCCCGGAGAGTTGCTGAGGCTAGACCGGCTCAGTGTGTGTTTAATTGCCTGGCTCAGGGTTGGAGGGGGCTGTAGAGGCTCTGCACACCCTGTCTGAAATGCTGCCTTCTGGTTCAGGGAGTAGAAAAGAATATGGGGATAGGGCATGAGCCTTCTGACCAAGGCTTCTGTTGTTTTGTGGCTTTAGGCTTCCTCATTTCCAACAGTAATCATCTATGTGATGGACACATCTCGAAGCACTAACCCAGTGACCTTCATGTCCAATATGCTGTATGCCTGCAGGTAACTGATTATTGCTGGGCAGTTTCCCATCAGAGAATGAGGCCTCCTCTTCTCCCCTTTTTGTTTTTGAATCCTCATTGTGTATCTTTGGATTTGTGCTTATTCCAACTTGCCACTCAGTTGAGTGAGTGAGTTGGAGAAGGCCAGAAAAGAGACACATGTGCTGTTAGCGTTCTCATTCATCACCTTCTGATCTTCCTGTATTGGCTTATTATAGAAATAGGTGGTTGAGAGCCAGATGTGGTGGTGAACATCTATCATATTAGCACTTGAGAGGCTGAGGCAGGAGGATCGCAAGTTCGAGGCTAGTGTTGGCTACATAGCAAGACCCTGTTTCAAAAACAAAAAAAGCAGGCTAGGGATTTAGTGCAATGGTTCTGGTACCTGCCTTGCAAGTACAAGGTTCTTAATTTGATCCCCAGTAACCACATACAACAATACTGGGTGTGGTGATTCATGCCCACTAGCAATCAGAACCACAAACCAGGGAGCTTGGTGGTTCATGCCTGTAATCCCAGTGCTCGGGAGGTAGAGGCAGGAGGATTGCTGTGAGTTCAAGGCTGAGCTCAGGGCCAGCCAGGACTACGAAAGCGAGACCCTGTCTCAAAAAAAAAAATAAAAATCCATTTTTGTCAGCTATGTATTGGTAAACCTAGGAAAAACTTCAAAAGTTTCAGTGTATAAAATAAATTTCTTTCTTGTACTGGAGATTGAATGGCCTCTATACCAAGCTATAGTCCTACCCCTTCCCGTCCTTTTTTTCAGTTTGATACAAGATCTCACTAAGTTGACCAACTTGTGGACTGAAACTTGTGATCTTCCTGCTCAGCCTTCGAGAGTACTGGGATTGTAGCTGTGTGCTAATACGTGGGCTGTAAAATAATGTTTTCCCCAGCCTCTTAAAATATAATTAACAAGTAAAAGTTGGATATATTTATATTGCATATTTTTTGTTTTTGTTTTTTTGAGACAGGGTCTTACTATGTAGTTCAGGATGGCCTCAAATTCACTATGCATGGCAAGTTGATCTTGAACTTGTAACCTTTCTGCCTCAGCCTCCAGCCTGCTGAGATTATAGGCATGCTCTGTATTTATAATACGTATAAATATTATGTGTTTACCTGGAAAAATAGGTATTCACTAAATTTTCATTTCTTAACCTGGAAAAAGAACAACTAAAGTATACTAACTAGGGTCAGTTGTGTGTGTCCGTAATCCCTGTAAAGCCAGCCTGGGCTCTGTAGTGAGGTCAAGCCCTACCTGAACTAAATAGTGAGGCCCTGCCTCCAAAAAACAAACACACACTAGGGTCAGTATCAAAGCACTGTTAGTTGATGTGAGAATGAGGGAGTAGATGACAGTTTTTTGGGTTTTTTTTAATTGCTGCTGGTTTGACAGTTTCGATCCTTTTCCTCTTAGGAATAGTAGTCTGTGAATGCCATGTAAAAGCAAATAACTGTAGATGTAAATTTACTTGGTCCTAGTGGACTGATAGCAGGCAAGTGAGTGTTTATGTGCTGGCGGTAATACTCCTTTTTTTTTTTTTTGAGTCTAGGTCATGCTGTGTAGTTCAGATTGGCCTCAAACTTGCAGGAATCCTGTCTCAGCCTCCCAAACTAATACTGTGTTGGTGTTTGATTTTCAGCATCCTGTACAAAACCAAGCTGCCTTTCATTGTAGCCATGAACAAAGTAAGTGGATCATTCTTACCATTTCAGCATAATCTTTTTCTTTCTTTTTTGGGGGACAGGGTCTTTATAGTTCAGGCTGGCCCTCAACTCACTATGTAGTCCAGGCAAGCCTTGAACCTGTAGCAATCCTCCTGCCTCTGCCTCTTGAGTGCTGGGATTACAGGGTTGGGCCAACACTCCTGGCACTGTGGTATGTGGCTCTGACTGCTGGTGGGTGTGAGTCACTGTGCCTGGCATTATTGTATGTGGTTACCAGGGATCCAACTCAGGACCTGGCGCTTGCAAGGCAGGTGCCAGAACCACTAAGCTAAATCCCTGGGCCCAGCATAATCTTTTTCATCAGAACCTTTGGGTGCCAGAAAGTTGGGATAAGTGGGAAGAATTCTTTCAGGTGCTGGAGCAGTAATTCAGGTTTCACTGCGGCAAAGTCTAGGAAACAGTCGGTTCAGTGGGATGGCCACTTAGCACAGATTTTCATCTCTTTTAGGCTGGATAGAGTAGTCCCTCGAGCATAATGTATTGGTTACTCCTGAGGCACACTGTGTAAGCTGAGGGAGGACTACCAGTCTATTAGAAGGGGCCATGAAAGAATAACAAACCGCAGTTTCTTTATCTCTTTTAAGTGATGTAGGAGGGAGAAGGCAGAGGAAAAAAAAAAAACGTAGATGATCCGCTCTTTGATATCACCACATAACTTTAAGAAAGTCTTGCATTGGCCCGGGGATTTAGCTCAGTGTTTCCGGTGCCTGCCTTGCAAGTGTAAGGGCCCGGGTTCTATCCCCAGTAACCACATAATGACAGTGCTGGGTGTGGTGGCTCTTGGCTCACACCTCTAATTCCAATACTCAGGAGGCAGAGGCAGGAGGATTACTGTGAGTTCAAGGCTGACCTCAAGCCCAGACTGAACTACAAAAGGGAGACCCTGTCTCCAAAGAAAACAAAAAACAACAAAAAAAGCAGAAGGTCTTGCATTTTTTAATACATCATCATCTCATCTCTGAGTGCTGATAGTTGCCTTTGCTCTGTCCAGACAGACATCATCGATCACAGCTTTGCTGTGGAATGGATGCAAGATTTTGAGGCTTTCCAAGATGCCTTGAATCAAGAGACTACATATGTCAGTAACCTCACGCGTTCCATGAGCCTGGTGTTAGATGAGTTTTACAGCTCGCTCAGGGTAAGCTTTGTCGTCTTCTCATGCTGATAGTCTTTCTAGGGAACCTCTTAACCCTCAGGACCAACCTCAGCCTAATTGAGAGAGGAAGTGTATTACCTTCTGAAAAGTGCCCTGAAGCATTGCAGACTTGTGGAGCCAGTTGTGGTCTGGGGAAGAAGCTCACTGGCAAAGCCCTTGCTCAGTGTGCCCCCTGCGTTTGACTCCCTGCACAGAAAAAGAGGACGAAAACCGACAGAGATTGGCCTCCAATCTCAGCAGTTTTGGAGCCTGAGGCAAAAGGATCACAAGTTTAGATCAAGTGTGGGCAACTTAGAAAGACGCCATCTCAGAGTAAAAACTAAAAAAGAAAAAAAAGGGGTTAGGGATGTAGCTCAGTGGTAGCACAACCCTGGGCTCCATCTGCAGTAGTGTGTGCATGTGTACACACACAGACACACAGACACACACACACACACACACACACACACACACACATTCTACCTTTAGGGTAAAAGGCAGCACATGGAATTGAAACATACTGTGGTGAGTCCCTTAGCAAAGATGACGCTTGTGAAAGGATAATGAAAAGGTGGGGTTCCTGAAGGCATAGTACTAGGGGCATGCTGTGGAGCAAGGGTGAGGTTACGTAAGTACATGTGAGTGTGGGGTGCAGAGTGTGTTGGCTGCCTAGGTGAAACATTGAGATAGCAGAAAATGTTTTGGGTTATGGATTTTTTTTGAGACAAGGTCTCACTGTGTAGTTTAGGCTGGCCTTGAACTTGCTGTATATCCCAGGCTGGCCTTGAACTCCAGACTATCCTACTGTCTCAGTCTCCCAAGTGCTGGGATTGTGGGCATGTGTCACCATGCCCTGCTGGATTAGTATTTTAGGGAATAGATCATGAGTCCTGCTGCTTGTTTGACCCCGCTTACGGCTTTCTTTTCAATTCTTTATGTTCCATAGACTTATTTTCACAACTCTTGACTAAATATGTTGGGTTGTTCTGTTTTAGCTTTGCTTCTTGACAAAGACTTCTCAGAATATCTATGCCACTTCTATGACAGTTTTATGAAATTTGACCAAAATAATACATAACATTAAAAATATTCAGTAGTTTTCACTGTGGCATTTGTGATGATGTTTGGCAGGTGGTGGGTGTCTCCGCTGTTCTGGGCACTGGCTTTGATGAACTCATGGTGCAGGTTGCCAGCGCTGCAGAAGAATATGAAAGGTAAAAGTAAAGGCAGCCACAGTTCTGATATGCTAGCAAAGCATTTAAGTTTTCATTGTGTCTGTTTTGTATGTGCCATGTATGTATGTATAAGTACCATGCGCTAACCAGTTATGCCATTGGAGCTTGTGCCCTGTATTTATGGCCCTGACCACATTTAGAGATAGTAAAATCTTAACTTCCCCTTCTTTATTTTTTTCCTTTTTTTGAGACTAGATCTCACTGTGTACTCTAGGTTCACCTTGAACATGCCATCCTGCCTCAGCCTCCTAAATACTGGAATTACTCATGTGCCACCCTGCCCAGCTAGTCTATTCCTTTCACTTTTCCATAAAATAAAAGTCTCAAGCCCAGTGCAGTGGCACATGCCTGTAAGCCCAGCATTATGGGAACCTGAGGCAGGAGGACTACAAATTCAAGCCCAACCTGGACAACTTAGTGACTTAGTGAGACCCTATCTTAAAATAAAAAATAAGAGCTAGAGATGTAGCTCAGTGTGCAGGCCTTGGGTTGCAAAAGAAAGAAGTACCAAATCCTCACTTTATTTAGTAATGAAGAAACAGGGGTCATTTGGCTTTTTATGTAAAGAGCCAGTTTGCAAGTATTTTAGGTTCATGGGCAGCTATTGACTTGTGCCCTTATAGGGCCAAAGCATTCATTCATAGGCAGTTCATAAGGGAAGGACATGGGTGTAATTCCTATAAGACATTATTTGTAGAAACAGCAAGCTGGATTTGGCCCTCAGGTTCTTTGTATGATTTGGTAAAACGTTCTTAACATCATTACCCGATTGCTTCCACATAGTAAGCATGTTTCATAATGAAAGTTGGCCCCCCACTATTTTTCTAGCTCATGGAATTCTGCTTACCTAGAGGAAGGCGGGGCCGAGCTCCTCAGAGCTCGAAGGGGGCCACAGCCCGACACCTGCTCCTGCATATGCTCTTTGGCTTCATATTTTGCTGGATTCTAACAACCATCCTGTGCTTATCAGATGTGTTTTCATTTTAGTTCATCAGACAAGGTGTTTTGCTTTTATTTTTTTTCCCTTTTACCAGAGCCTCAGAAAAGACTCCAGTCTGTATCTCTTAGTGGTTGTTGCTCAGGTTCTTCAGACGTAGGACCTGCTGAGTGAAACAGGCCTGTCTTCTGTTCACCTCAAGGGAACACTGAGGCTGGGGTCAGGGTCTCAGTGCTAATCTGTGCAGTGCAGTAGTCTGCAGTTTGTCCCTTTCCTACCTTTTCCAGGTGGGGGTGAGCACGTGGGCTTTAGATTCCGTAGGGATAAACTCACTCCAGTGACTCTGACTTGTCATATCAGATGTTCAGAGAAGTCAGATTTAAGAGATGGAGTGGGAGTGGGTAGGTTGGATCACTAAGTGGAGACATTAAGAGTGTTTGTTTTTCCAGGGAATATCGTCCTGAGTATGAACGTCTGAAGAAATCATTGGTAAGAAAGAAGCCTGCATGTTTTAGAGTCATTAAAACGCTGAATCTATGCACTTTGGCACAGACCTGTAGTCCTAAGTATTCAGGAAGTTGGGGTTGTAGGATCACTGTAGCACAGAGATTGAAGCCAGCTCAGGCAGTGTAACTAGACTACTGGTCTTTTGAAGCAAACACAAAGCTGGGGGTAGTGGTGGTGCACATCTGTAGTTGCAGCACTAGAACTACACTGTGTGGCTGGCCTGGGCTGCATAGTGAGTTGAAGGCCAGCCTGAACTACACAAACCCTGCCTTAAAAAACAAACACAGGGCGAGGGATTTAGCTCAGTGGTTCCGGGCCATTTTGTAAGCGCAAGGACCGAGTTTGATCTCTGGTAATCACATACAACAATGCTGGGTATGGAGACTCACGCCCACCAGCAATCAGAACCACATACCACAGTGCCGGGCATGGTGGCTCACGCTTGTAATCCCAGCACTCAGGAGGCAGAGGCAAGGAGTACTGCCTCAAGGAGGCTAAGCTAAGAGCCAGTTTGAACTATAAAGCAAGACCCTGTCTCACAAAAAAAGCTAAAACGAAAAACCCCAAACAAACAAACATAATACAAACATAAAACAGCCATCACCTCTAGCCTTCTGACATAAATGCTTGTGTTTTGGATATCAGTGTGTCCTTTATTTAACTTACTGTAATATAACATAAAATTTCAGTGTCTCTTAATACCAGTTTTATGTCTGTGTGTCCTAAGATAGGTTCTTGCTGTTTCCAGTCCGGTCTTGAACTCCTAGACTCAAGTGATCCTCCCACTTCAGCTTTCCTGTTGGAACTGCAGGAGCCATGCCACTCTCTGTGGCTTCAATTTAAATTTGGACATTTGTTCTCTGTATGCAGAGTGGCCCCTTGTTTTTACTCCTTGTATTGAAATAGTAGAAATCAGATTTTTCTTACTGTGTATACAGAGCCCTTGTTAGCCCCACCTTCTCTCCTACTGTAAGATCTGTTCAGAGGTTAGTCATAGATTTTTTTTTTTTTTGCCGTACAGGGGATTGAACTTGGGCCCTTGTGCTTCCAGGGTGGGTGGAAACCCTGGTTAAATCCCTGGTTAGTCACAGAATGTTAAGAATAGAGAGGTGGCTTCCAGGTCCTGTCCCAAATGATCAGTGTCCTGCCTTCAGTCTGCTTTGGGTTCTGTGTCACTGAGCCTTCTTGCTGGTATCCTTGAGGATTCTTGGGATATGTTTTTCTAATTTCTGAATCTTCTGATTCAGTCAGCGGAGGCCCCTAGTATGACCTGCTGTCATCTGGGCTGACCCCAATTTATATTTCTACCCCCATCAGCCATCACTCAGGAACTTCCAGTGTTTATTTGATTCTTCGTCTCTGCTTAGGAACTTCTTTTTTTCATTTTTCTTTTTTTTTTTAGGTTTTTTGAGACAGGGTCTCGCTTTGTGGTTCAGGCTGGCCCTGAGCTCAGCCTCAAACTCATCACAGCAATCCTCCTGCCTCTGCCTCCCGAGTGCTGGGATTACAGGCGTGAGCCACCACACCCAGCACTGTGGTATGTGGTACTGGTTGCTGCTGGGTGTGAGTCTCCACACCCAGTATAGGTATGTGGTTACCGGGGATCGAACCTGGTTCCTTGCGCTTGCAAGACAGGCGCCAGAACCATTGAGCTAAATCCCCGGCCCACATTTTTCAATGGTAAGGATTTATCCCAGGGCCTTGCACATGGTGGCTACATACCTGACCACATATCTACAACCCTGCGAGCTCCTTTGTTAAGGTGATGACCTTTTCCCTGCATATAGGCTAGTGCACAGAGTGAGCAGAAGAAGGAGCAACTGGAGCGCCTTCGGAAAGACATGGGCTCTGTAGCCTTGGACACGGGAGCAGCCAAAGGTATTGGGCAGGCTTTGGTGTGAGAACTAAAAAGAGGAGTATACTTCTTTTATTTTTATTTTGGGGGGAAGGTATATTTACATTTTTTTTCTTATTAGTGCCTGTTCATTTTATAGAAATACTGGATTTCACTGTATTATTTTTATTTGTGAATGCTATATTTTTATCGTGTCCCTCTCCCATGATCTCCCCTTACTCTCCTTTCCCTTTCCTTTTACTCCTTCTTGTCTAATAATAGCCACCCTTTTACTTTCATGCCTTTTTCCCCTAAATTTCACATATTGGGGAGAATGTGCTTGTCTTACTGAGTATGGTTTATTTTGCTTAAAGTGATGATTTCCAGTTCTGTTTGTTTTTCTGCAAATGACCTAATTGTCTTCTTTATTGCTAAATAGCACTCCATTAACACTCCATTGCGCATGTGCACCATTTTATGTAGTTGTTGGGTGGTAGGCATCTGAGCTGATTCCATATCTTGGCCACTGTGGTTGTCCCACAGTCGGTGTGGTTGTGCAGGTACAGAAATCCTTGATTTCTTAACGTTGGAGTTGCAGACTTTCACAGGTATGAATAGACCTCACATTTAGGAATTTGTTTTGTTTTGTTTTGAGATAGGATCTTGCTTTGTAGTTCAGGCTGGCCTGAACTACATAGCCCAGGTGAGCTTCAAACTCACAGCAATCCTCCTGCCTCTGCCTCCTGAGTGCTGGGATTACAGGCATGAGCCACCATGCCTGGTATTGTGGTATGTGGTTAGCGGGTATCAAACTCAAGACCTTGCGCTTGCCAGGCAGGCGCCAGAACAACTGAGCTAAATCCCCAGCCCTTTACTGTGTTTCTTACTGTTTGAGCCAGTTTTGTCGCTAACTCTCCTGTTGGTGCTGTATTAAATGCACATAGCCTGGCCTCCTGCTACACAGGCTGCTAGAGGTGAGTGGGGCAGCTGTGTTGCAACTCTGTGGGATTCTGCAGCCCAGTTGGATGGACTGGACTTTCTATAAACACTATGCTTGGTTATCTTCATTTATTAATTGTGGCCAATGAGGTGTATTCTGCATCAGTGACACTAACATTTTCTGGGACATCTTTGTTAAAGGAGTGAAATTTCTATTTATGGAAGGTATTTGTTTATCGCTACTTGAGAATGACAAAGCTGGAAATCGACTGGGTTCACCAGTTTTGGGAACTCACCTGTGCTGCCTTCAGGGCAGTATGAATTCTTGCTGCCAGCCCTTCACATGAGAACATGAAATGGCAAGTGTTGTGTCTGCCCTGTTAGGGAAATTGAAGATTAGGGCAGCTCCTGTAGGTCACTGGAGGAAAATCACAAGGACAGCTGGGTAATTCTTGGTTGGGCAGAGAATGAGTTATTTTCTTGTCAGCACATCCTGCTGTCATCCCTGCAGGGCAACAGGTCCCTGGAGTTTTGTGCCCCTGAATGTTGCTGCATTTGGCCCTCCCTGGCTGAGCTCTTGAACACTTCCTAGGTTCCTGAAGCAAGAGTGGTTGCATTCTCCCGTGGTTTCGGGTTCTCAGGGCAGCTGTCTCCCACAGGCCAAACCCCCTGGCAGCAGGCACTTGGCTCAAAGTTTTTCTGACTAGCTGCCCTGGAGTGGTGGTGGAGGACCTACGGCACGCATGCAGCTGTTTATTGTCATTGAAGGCTCTACAAGGGTCACCATCTTTGTCCTAGGGATTTCTACCTCTTGTAGTATATTTTACTTCCCATTTTCTACCCTACTCCCTTTCTTGAAAAATGCTTTGGTTCCTCTTTCTTTCTCATATCACCCTGTACTTTGTTCAGGGCCTCTCTGAACGTGGCCCCAGCAAGGAGCCTTCTTTGTGCTCTGTGCTTTCACTCTGAGGCACTAGGAACACTAGATCTGTTCATGTGACTGAGCCTTCCAGGGAAAAAAACCATACCGGAAGTGTCTTGCAGGTCTGCTCCTCTTGGACAGAGTGTCTTGTGTTTTCTTTAGAGGGAAATTTGGGACTTCTTGTACTTCCTCGGCTTACAGTAGCACTTTGTGAACTGAACTACTGTAGACTCTTTAGTGATATTAGCTATACATTTAGAAGCAGCAAGGACCTGTGTTTATATCCATGATGAACACTCTCGTCCTGTTGATTTATAGTTACAGTTACTGATTTGGAATCACCTGTTTGAAGAGTTACATGTACTGATAGGTGTTTCCTCTCTAGACAGCATGTCTCCTGTGCTGGACCCGTCTGAGTTGATCCTGACTCGAGGAATGTTGGATGAGGAGGATGAGAACGCTGACAGTGATACTGATGACATCGATCACAGAGGTCAGCTGGCTGAGTTGGAAACAAAACAGCTGTGTTGTTTGCTCAGGGTTTTCTCACTGTTGAGAGAGACGTTAAGCTTGTGGCTGGTGACAGGAGGAAGAGGAGAAGGTGAAGGAGAGAACACCAGCTGAGCTGCCTGTACGCAAAGTTCTGCCCTTCCTGTTAAAGGGCTCGGACTCAGGCTTTAGGCCCTTTCTTTTGTGTCATCTGAGTTTTATATTTTAACTCAGTTTAAAGAATCCAGGATTTTTGTTTGAGTGTTTTAGTTTTTACACCTGGCTTCTATGGATTCTTAAGACAAACACTTGGGGCTGGAGCTGTAACTGTGATAGAGTATACAGTCAGCACACAAGAGGCACTGGGTTCCATTCGCAGCACTAAAAGAAATGTTTAAAATGCTACGCCTGCCTAGCAAGCACAAGGTCCTGAGTTTGATCCCTGGTACCACAAAATTAAAAAAAAAAAAAAAAGAAAAGAACTTTTTAGCTGGACATACTAGTGCACATCTGTAATCCCAACATTTGGGAGGCTGAGATAGGAACACTGTCCCATGTTCAGTGCCCAGTACTGCATAGAACAAAACAAAAACATATACTTTGGTTTGGCAGTGGTGCTGTACCTGCCTGGCAAGTGCAAGGTCCTGAATTCAATCCCCAGTATCACACACACACACACACACACACACAAACAAAGCTCCACTAGGCCTTTGTGTCGATGTTTGCATTTCTTGGTTAAATAAGCCACAGAATAAAAAATACAAATAAAAATACCTAAGGAGGGAACCTCATTGAACTAATACTCTAAGAAGGAGATATTCTCCCCACTTATGAAGCTACACTTCTGGCAAGATGGTAAGTTCAGCATGCTTCCAGGATACATTTCCCATGAGAAATGAGGACTTTCTTGGAAATACAATACTGTTTCTGAGGGATGGCTCTGTTCTGTTTATCGAAGGAGTTTTTAAAATTGTCTTTTTCTTCTTGCAGTTACAGAGGAAAGTCATGAAGAACCAGCATTTCAGAATTTCATGCAAGAATCAATGGCACAGTACTGGAAGAGAAACAACAAATAAAACTTTTAGGGAATTTCACTTGTTTCCAGAAGTTCCGACTTGTGGACTCCGTGTGAATAAACTGTCCTCATCTCTGACTGGGAGATACCATGAGCAGATTTCTTACGAGGATTTAGGGAGTTACTGTACCATGGTAGAGCATTTGCCTGGCACACACAAGGTCCTCACTATATTCTCCTTTAGAATAGCAGTTTCTCTCACTCAGAAAGCCTCATGACTCAGATGAAGTCAGGGCAAGAAGACTCCTGCAGAAGGTAGGGGCCAGTTCTTCATGGGCCTTTCTTGGTATTTGTGCAAGGAAGGTATCTTGACTACTGTCAGAAGCTGATGTTCTTCAGGTCCAGAACTTGCAGGACTCCAGCTGCTGCCCAAATACGGAGAACCTGTTGGCCTGGTGACCACTCCAGATCTCCACCGTCAGGCTGGATCCATGGCATCTTTTTCTCAGCATGTCCCTGACCTGAGTTGCTGTCTTAGCCCAACGGGAGAGGAGAAATACAGTCTTGTCCAGGGGGACCTGCACTCTCCTCGGGAAGCAGTCTGCATTGGTATAAAATGCGTGTCACTTCAGGAGCTCATCATAGGACACCAGGTTTGCTGAAGGAAGTGGACAAGGCATATGATTTGTGTAAGAATCCGGTTTAAACGGTGATCTGGATAAAGAGGTTTTAGTTGTAACTTTGTTATAAGCCTGCCTGTAATGATTTCAAATCAAAAATCATAATCACATAATTGACTGTTCCATAATCACAGATTGACTGTCTTCACCAGAGGCCTGAAGTCATGTCCAAACCTGTTTGACTAAGTGGTGATATGCACTGGCTTCCCAGGTACAGACAGCTGGTGACCAGGCTGACAGCCATGCCTGGTTTGTCACCCTAACTTCAGAGTTTACTTGGTGCTTTATTCAAATGCCATGGGTGTCCGTTAGCCGCCTGTTCTGTACATCAGAGCCGTGAGAAGAGTTGGCCCTGGCTGTCTGTGCCGCAACTCAGTGGTTCTCAGAGCCTGCTCTCTGACCCAGCCCCAGCATTGGTGGAGAAAATGTTAAACATGCCTCACAAAACTGAACCAGAAACTGCAGGTGGGGTCATGCAACCTGTTAAACCCTCTAGGTGATCTTGGTGCACACTAGTTTGAGAAAAATTGCTTGGATTCAGAAACCTGTGACATCTTTCTAGGCAGGTAAATTGAGAACCACCTATCAGCTGACTAAAGGACTTCCCTTAGCAGTGTACCCCAATCTTTACCATCTGTGTGTATTCCTCAGTGTATTTTCATTTTTTGAGACAGGGTCTTACAGTGCAGGCTGGCTTTAGCCCAGCCTGGGCTGGAACTCACGGAATTCTCCTTCCTCAGCTTCCCAAGTGCTGAGAGTGGGTATGTGCCACATGCCTGGTGTATTCCCCTACTTTAAACCTCCCAGAGTAATAAAGGTATTTTATTATCAAGCGTTAATTTCAGTATCTTGTACCTTGTGGGAATCACTGGTATAAATATTTGACCTGTTCTTTACAAAGCAGAGCTCTGAACATAACTTGGTTTTCTTCTGTAAAGCTTTTGACCCTCTTTCTTCCTTTAAAAATACTTGGTCTCCCCTGGACTGTCAGCTGTGCATGAGAAATGACTAAATCTTAATCATCTTTGTATTCCTGTGCAGGACCTAGTGCATGTAATAAGTTCTTCCTAAGTGTTTTCTGTGAAGTGCCCAGGCGGCTACTTCACACACTGCCTGGTGGTCATTTTCATTACTAAACCAGCCCAAATGAAGCTAAGATTGGGACAGGAAGGATCCAGATAAGTGTGCTAAAGATTTATCATCGGTTTTATAAATTATTTCCAAACATTTCAATTATAACCTCATTTTTAAATTCTTGGGGCACTTAAGACACTCAGTAATGTATTAATTAAAGCTGTGCCTTATTTTTGGTCTCTATTAACATAGTGCTCTGCATTCCCCAGGACTTGAATTCTGCATTAGAAAGCAGTGTCACGGAACATACGGTATCCAGTAGCAAGTTAGGAAGTGCATGTTTGCTAGTCACTTCTGATCCCAGCGCCACCTCATTTCCTTGAGGAGAGGCTATCAAGTATTAAACAGGACCCACACTGCTGGTGGAGAAACAGATAAGCTGTTCTGGTTGGGTGTGAAGTTGACAGGTGTGTATTTCTCTGTCAGAGGCTGCCCAGTGGGTAGCGGAGGCACAGTGTGTGGGCGAGGGACTCCAGCAGGTGGACCACTGTCGCTGGTGACCAAGCAGACACAACACAGCATAAGTAATGTCAGACCTTGGACTGGTCCTATTTGCTTCATTCACAAAGGAGAAAATGAGGAATAACTGGAAAGACGTATGTGGTGAACAACATCTAAAAGTCTGAGTCGGGAGAAATCAAGTAAAAAGGATAAGGATACACGGACTAAGTCTAGAGAGGGGCGAAGGAAATGTAGGTGAGGAGAGAGGGCTGCTTGAATACACGGACCTGACTAAGAGACTTCACAGACAGCAAAAACATTGTTAAAAAGATGACTGATCGGCAGCTTGTTAGCTGTTTCTTGTTGGGGATTAGTACTGTATCCCAACATGTGACCCAAAAGTGGATGGAGTTAACAGGAAAAGCTGACATCGGCATGTGGGTGTGTGAGTCTATCCAGATACCCAACCCCTCAGTCCTTACCCTTGTGAGGTGTGTCCAAATGGCCTGGTTCGCCTCAACCACAAGAAAAACAGCTGCAGAGGAGAAGCAATGTGTGGTCACAGTAGGGGACAGCACTCCAGGCTCCCGAACTGTCTGGGAACAGCGGCCTGGTTGCTGTGGGAAACTAACAACTTGCTTGGCTAAGACCAGCCTCTCTGAAGTTAATATCGCCTACTTTTTAAGAATAAGAATCAAACCCCTGTTTATGGAAACAAGTTCTAATACCCCAAGTTTTTCTGTTGGCTGTTGCAGGTCTGGCCTGAAAATGTCCCCCTCTTCCTTTCATATTTTCCTCATCCTCTTCTTGCAGCGTTGGTTGAAAACGGGGGAGGAGCCCATGAGGCTGTCCGTGGAGTGGGAACCGTAGCTGCTGTCCGAGTCATCCGGGCTCTGCGGGAGCCCAGCTTCGCTCATGCCGGACATGGGCTCCTCGAAGACATCGCTGCCCAGCACACCGTGCCCGGGGACATTGCCCTCTTCGCTCTCCTGAGGCTCCATTTTCACATGGGCCAGGTTCCAGAGAGGAGAGGCACTGACTTCTGCACCTAGAAATGGGGGAAGAACATCTGTGGGGTCCAAGTGCTGAAAAAGGTAGAAAATATTCCCACCAGGACCTACTAATGCCCTCGGAGCTCAGTTTTTCCTGATTTCTGCACTTGACTACATAATATGATCATTATTCCTTGTTTTAAAAAAGCTTCAACTAATTGCCAGCTCTGAATATCTTCCCTTCTCGGGGCTGGGGAGTTAGCTCAGTGGTTCTGGCGCCTGTCTTGCAAGCGCAAGGACCTAGGTTCGATCCCCGGTAACCACATAACAGTACTGGGCGTGGAGACTCATGGCGTGGCGGCTCACATGTGTAATCCCAGCACTCGGGAGGCGGAGGCAGGAGGATTGCTGTGATGTGAGTTGGAGGCTGAGCTCAGGGCCAGCCTGAACCACAAAGCGAGACCCTGTCTCAAAAAAAAACCAAAAAAAAAAAAATATATATATATATCTTCCCTTCTCTTTCTTCCACATTGCTCTCCTTACCTTATCTGCCTCCATTTTCCCCAAACCAGACAAGTAAAACAATGAGGAAGAAAGATTCCCTGTTTGATGGCCAAAGGAGGTGACCAGACATGAGGACACATAATCCCAGGGTTCTAGGAAGCTGAGGCAGGAGGACTGTGATGCCTAGTTTGGGCAACTTTTGCAAGATCCTGTCTCAACATTTTTAATAAAGGTCTGGGAATATAGTTCAGTGCCAAGGCCCTGGATTCAGTCTTCAATGTGCAAAAAAAAAAAAAGCAGCCACAATTATGTGTCTTGTTCATTTGTGTGTTTTGCCTGTCCTTCCTTCCGTATTGAATGGGGTGTCTTGTTTTCCCACATTGTGTCTGAATCTCTTTCTGGTCCTTTCTCACATTATGAAAACTTTATGGTTTCTACTAATGTTGACAGCAGTTATGGTCCTTGTCTGTCCTCACCTTCTACCCCAGTGCGGGCAAACCTTTTAGCATTCAGTAATAGAGCCTGCTGTGGCACATGTGCCATAGGTTCCACCACTGCCCTTCCCCATGTGGTCTAGCAATGCCACAGTGAAAGGCTCTATTCCCAACAGTTAGGTTACATTTGAGGATTTGCTATTTATTTCTGCATGGATGAGTGATGATTTATGTTTCTAAACAGCTAAGTGCCCATATCAACACATTTTTGCCAGCTTGAATCACCAGCGGCACATTCATGACTGTCCCATCGGGCAGCTTGTACCACTGATGATACAAATGGATCTAATTACTTTTATCAGTTTTTATTAATCAAATTAATAAAAAGCCACTCAATGAGACAGTCATGTATGCACCACTGGTGTCCAAGCCACCTGGGATCAAGACTTATCAATCACGGCCCGCTGTAAAGATCTTCATTTAGCTGACTCAAGTAATCAGTCAGCTGTCCTGGTTACTAAGCTCGAAGCATCTGTCTGGAAGAGGCTAACTACCCCCACCCCCCCGGAAGCCATATTCAACCTTTTTATTTCCAAGCTGTTGGAGTACGCTAGCAAGGATGGTCAACTATGTAACATCCTCGAGCAGCTGACACTCCTGCCTCTGTCTCACAGTCTTCTTCTTCCATTCAGTGTTGGCATTGGAACAAGCAACACAGAATCCTAAAGGAAGAAAAGGTATCTGCCCAACCAGGTGACTCAGCCGAGTCCATCCTGGGAATCAACAGACAACACATAGGCATCTATACATCCTATGCAGAGACTGCTTTGAAGAAAACGTGTAAAGCTGTGCCAGTCCTTTCTTCATTAATTAAAAATAATTCTGGACTGCTAGGCGTGGTGGCTCATACCTGTAATCCCAGTACTTGGGAGGCAGAGGCAGGAGGGTTGCTCTGAGTTAAAGGTTTGCCTGGGCTACATAGTGAGCTCAGGATCAGTCTGGACTACAAAGCGAGACTCTGTCTCAAAAAAAAAAAAATTCTGAGATCATTAATAGTGGATCACTTTTCATTCTGCCTACTCCTAGTTTTGTTCTTCTACCTCCAGAGCTTGATCCCTAAATGCTACTGAATACTGAAGTTAGATCTCCCGGAATCAGAATGCAGTCAGTATGTTGCTATCTCTTACTTGGAGCCTGTGGTGAGGCTTCCACCTCCAGGTTAGAAGGGAAGCGCTCGCCCTGAGCCCCGAGGACTCCGATGGGCAGCGGCTGGTCTCCAGGAGCAAGGTCAGTCTCTAGGTCTTCAGTGACAGGAAAGGTGATGTCGCTGACTGGCTCCTCCTTGATCTTCACAGGTTTTGTGTCCTCTGTGGCTTTCTCAGGGTTGACAATCCTTTCATATTCTTCAGAGAGTTGCTTACTAATCTGCTGGCAAGCAAGAGTAAATACTGCAGGGATATATTAGAAGCAAACTGGACACTTAGATGGGGCATCCTAAGGAAAATGTAAGTAACAGAAAAGTTTGTAAATCACTGCTTGGGCCAGGTGTGCAGCCCAGGGTTAGCAAGCCTGTCCAGTAAAGGCAGGGTGATGGGTTTAGGTCTCAGCGTGGCAAAACAACAAAATCTTCCATTGCCAAGGCAAGGCGTTTCTTTAAGGTGTTGAGTTTCCCTTTATCAGTGTAAGGGTCTTGTAAAGAAAATGTGCTGGAAAATGTGTGTTTGTTTCATCAATTAAAAATTAAAAGTAAGAAAAATAAAATAGGGTTAGATTGTATGGCAAGTAAATCGGGGACAAAAGATTACATGTTTGTGTATAAGAAGTAACACGAGGCATTTATGCCCTAGGTGGGAAATGTGGATTACTCAGCAAAGTTTTCTTTTGGGTGTCGCTGGATTAGCAATCCTGTTTTAGGTTTGGGAAACTGAAAGAGTGAACAGATGTTTTGCTCACTGCATCAAGGGCTGAAGAGATAATAGTGCTCTGACCCAGAATGTCCTCCTCTCTCTCCTCCTGGCAATTAGTACTGCACAAACTTGCGCTTTCAGAGCACTGAACATTATGGGCGTTTTTCGTTTACCTGCTTTGTTTTCCCTGCTGTGTCCCACAATGCCTGACTCACAAGGAGCCCTCATATAAGTATCTGCTGAATAAAAACACGCTCACCACATTCACTCAGACTCCGTACATCTGTGTATAATTTCTTCCAGAGGGCCTATCAATTATCCTACTAAAGCAGGACCCCAGTGTCTGGCCACATAAGGGAAAGGCCAATGGAGACAATGAGGGTCGTGAGAAAAGGAGGTTACAGTCCCTTCAAATCAGAGCAAGGCCTGGCGGACCCTGCTGCACACCCCCCACTGACACTTTTCCCATTTCTGCACGGGTCAGCTCACCTGCAGCATGTAACTGTGATAGTCCTTGATGCGGTGCTGCCAGAACTTCTGGAGGGAGAGCACACTGCCGATGCCCACTTCATGGAACACCTGCTCCATAACATCAGGGAAAGGACTCTGTCCCAGCCGGGCCTCTCGGTCCACGGCGAAGCGTAGCAGCTTGGTGAACTTGAGGCAATACTCATGTGCCACGTCGGTGAGGGTCTCTAGCACACTTTCATTAGCACACTCAAAGCCTGCATGGGCCAGGATGGTGGCCACCGCCTGGTAGAGGAGCTGCCGACAGGAGTGCCAGCTGAGTTCAGTGACGGGTTCCCCTCTCCCACTGAAAGTGCAAACACGAGAGTTACTCGTACTCCAGCCGAGGGACAACCTGTCTGGCCTCTCTGGGAGTGTTACGGTTCCGGTCACATCACTGGCCCTGCTTTCCGGGAAAGTCCCACCCAAGTGACACAGCTCAGATTCACTGTGTGGCTGAGGGCCACCAGGTCCAGGGTCCAGGCCACCCGCGGTCCCATCTCTGAGCCCAACTATGTGGTTTGAATAGCAATGTGTGTCTGTCTATACTAAGCAGTACAATATTACCTAGGGAAGAGGATACTTCCTTCTATGAAACTGTTCAGTTTGGATCAGTTTTAGCATTAAGTTTAATAGTGCTACTGAGACACTGCTCAAAGCTGCTTTTAATTATACACCACAGTGTAGTATGCACACATGCTGGGTAACATAAACTTAAAAATTCAGTTCCCATTAGGAGATTCTTACAAAGCTACAAGGGTCTTTTTTTTTAACAAGTCCATGATGTATTTAACTTTTTATTTTTCTTTTTTATCTTAAATGTATATAACTGCATAATACAAAATTTTCCACCTTTATAGTTTTGTATATTGTTATATTGGGGATTTAATCCAGGGCCTTTGCACTGAGTACAAGGGGCCATTTTATTTCTTTCTTTTTTTTTTTTTTTTTTTACAATAGTACTGGCTTTATATTTACATATGTGGTGCCTTTTATCAGGGTTTCATATTTTCTTCATTTGACTTCAGTTTATTGCCTACCACTCTTTCACTTTTAGCTAGAAGACTTCCTGTTACATTTCTTATAGAATGAGTCCATGACAAATGAACTTAAGTTTTTTGTATGTCTTTTTCTGTTCTTGTTGTTATTATTTCTTTTTCTTTTTTTTTTTTTCAGCACCAGGAACCAAACTCAGGACTTTTTGCTTGTAAGGCAGGTGCAGCACCACTGAGCTAAATCCCTGGCCCCACAAAGGACCATTTGTAACAGAGAAGGCAACTCTGTTGTATAAAAACAATTTAGAATATGCATAGCTCACAAAACCTTTTCTTTCCTTTTTTTAAGGTTTTTTGAGACAGGGTCTCACTTTGTGGTTCAGGCTGGCCCTCAGCTCAGCCTCCAACTCACATCACAGCAATCCTCCTGCCTCTGCCTCCCGAGTGCTGGGATTACAGGCGTGAGCCACCACGCCCGGCACTGTAGTATGTGGTACTGGTTGCTGCTGGGCGTGAGTCTCCACGTCCAGTATGGTATGTGGTTACTGGGGGATCAAACCTGGGTCCTTGTGCTTGCAAGACAGGCACCGGAACCACTGAGCTAAATCCTCGGCCCCTCAAAAGGTTGTGAAATTGGTAGGTGAAATGGGTAGGTCTGTGTCATTACCACTCCTATTTGCAACGTGAGCAGACTGTAGTTCAGAGATGAGGACAAGTCAAAAGTGGCTTTACTAATATCCAGTTACCCTCTCACTCCAGAGCCCATACTCTCCATAATGTGCCTTTTGGCCCCGGTCACTATTTCGGAAATCTTGATCTTTCTCAGAAAAGCTGTCTGCTGTCCTCAAGACAGTGTTAACAAGTGTTAAAAGATACCTTTCTCCTTAAACTTCCTGTCTGGCTTCTGCCTCCCTCTAGCAATGGGATTTATTTTATAAATAATAAATAACAAAATAGGGCCGGGGATTTGGCTCAGTGGTTCCGGTGCCTGTCTGCAAGCACAAGGACCTGGATTCGATCCCCCCGGTAACCACATACAATACTGGGCGTGGAGACTCACCCCAGCAGCAATCAGCGCCACATACCACAGTGCCGGGCGTGGTGGCTCACGCCTGTAATCCCAGCACTCAGGAGGCAAAGGCAGGAGGATTGCTGTGATGTGAGTTTGAGGCTGAGCTCAGGACCAGCTCAAAAACAAATAAATAACAAAATAAAGCACTAAAGTCAATTTTGGATTTAATATTTCCATCATCATTTCCATGCCCAGTCTCTCTGGGCCAAACACTAAAGCCTCAGAAGTATTTAATAATCAGAGAGTGAACCACTAGCAGATTACTTGAATTCTATATGGACTTTTTTTCAACAAAAAATAATTTGGGGGGGCCTGGGATTTAGCTTAGTGGTGCCTTGCAAGCACAAAGTCCTGAGCTCAATCCCCAATAATGGTGACTCACACCGCAATCAGTACCACATACCACAATTCTGGGTGTGGTGGCTCACGCCTGTAATCTCAGCACTTGGGAGGCAGAGGCAGGAGGATTACTGAGTTCAAGGCTAAACTCAGGACCAGCCTGAACTACAAAAGCAAGACCCTGTCTCAAGAAAACTAAAATAAATAAATAAATAAATAAATAATAATAATAATTTTTTGGTTTCCCAATAGTTGATACAAATTATCTTTATCATATTTCTTAAAATACAGACGACTCAGTCTAAATTTTGATGGTGATAGCTAGCAATTACAACACAAATTTGACCAAAAATTACAAATTAATAAGCATCAGTTTTTCTTTTTTCTTTTTTCCTGGTGTGGGACTGAAAACGGAATCCAGAACCTCTGCACTAAGCTGCTTCCCCAACTTCCACTCCTTTTTTAATACAGGGTTTTGCTAAATTTTCCAGGCTGGGCTCAAAGTTGCAATCCTCCTGGCTCAGCCTGCCCAAGTGCTGGGGTTCCTGACATGTACCACCATGCCTAAGTAACAATGTCAATTTGATATGATGGACAGTATTATGTTGTTGAGACTACATTGCCCCCAAATGTTACTGACTGCTTCGGAGGAAGTCTTTTGAGCCAAGCCATGTGTGTAATAACACATTTACTCCTTACCCTTTCACTATCACAGTGTGGTCAGGATTTTGAGCCACACAATGTGCCTTGACATCAGATGGTCCAATGCAGTCTTAACATTAAACCTAGTTTTCTCGTTAGTTTAGGACAATAAAAGTGGTAATTATTATCACTGAAAGACAGATGTAATGATATATAATACTATTTCTGCAGTACTCTTGCTACACTGAAGCCTGAATCTAACCCTTAGGAAATAATCAAAGAATCTACTAAGAAGGACATTCTATAAGATGATTACCTGATTTATAGATATTAAAGAGTGTGACAATTAGATGCTATGTATGAATCTTTGTTAGAAAATATCTATAAAAGGTATTTTTGGGGATAACTGGAGGAATGTGAATAAGTACTTATTAAATGATGTTAATATTCATTTATTTTGCTATGATATTGGTGATTATGTGGGAATATTTCCTTATTTCTAGGACATGCATACTGAAGATTTACAGGTGAAATATTGTGGTGCTTATAACATGCATTAAAATGACAAAAACAATGTGTGTACATAGGTACTGTATGTATGTGTCGGTATGCTACATACATACATACAATATGAGAAAGTAAACATGGTCAAATAGTAACCTCTGGTGAAACCAGTTGAATGTCTATTCTACTTTTTGAACTCTTCTGTAGGTTTAACAAATTTCAAAATGGAAAGTGTACACTGAAATCTAATTATAACTGTGTACACTGAAATCTAGTGATAGCACTAGGTTGTAGAGCAGCCATTCAGAGATGTTGGAGCTGGGCTTCTCACACTTCAGTGGACCTGGGAATTTCCTGTGGCTTTTGTTCAGTGTAGGTCTAATTCAGCAGGTCTTGGGGGCCTGGGATTCTGCATTTCTCACAAATGCCAGGGTGATGCTGCTGATCTTGAACCACATTTTGAGCAGCAACATTTAAGAACATTTTTTTTTTTTTTTTAGGTTTTTTGAGACAGGGTCTCGCTTTGTAGTTCAGGCTGGCCCTGAGCTCAGCCTCCAACTCACATCACAGCAATCCTCCTGCCTCTGCCTCCCCAGTGCTGGGATTACAGGCGTGAGCCACCACGCCCGGCACTGTGGTATGTGGTGCTGATTGCTGCTGGGGTGAGTCTCCACGCCCAGTATTGTATGTGGTTGCCAGCGAATCGATCCCGGGCCCTTGGCGCTTGCAAGACAGGCGCTGGAAACACTAAGCTAACTCCCCAGCCCCTTTAAGAACATTTTTACATTATTACTTCTAAGTGATGTTATCAAAATGAAAATTCAAAGCTGAGTGTGGTGGTACATAGCTGTAATCCCAGCACTCAGGAGGCTGATGCAGGAGGATTGCTGTGAGTTCAAGGCCAGCCTGGTCTACATAGCAAGTCCCTCTACTTTGCCCTTAGTAAAATACTGGGCACACAGTAGGCACTCAATAAGTATCTACTGCACCTAAAAATTTAAAATTACCGACTCTGGATTCTGAAAATTTGGGTTTAAGACTTAAGCCTTCTTCTTCCTTCTTATTTTTTTTTTTCACTACCAGGGATTGAACTTGGTCCTTGTGCTTGCAAGATAGGCATGGTACCACTTGAGCTAAATCCTCGGCCCTTGAGCTTCCTTCTAATTACTTTGAGCGGCCTTGGTCGAGTCAGTTGCTCTTATCCTCAGTTTTCTCATGTGGAAATGGAAATGCTCTTAGGTAGGCTTAACAGGACCGTCAGTTGAGTGCTTGAGAAAAGTAAGATAGAGCAAAACTTTGCCTTACCAGTAAAAGTCACTCTCTGGGTCACTGTGCCGGATCTGGAACGGTGCATTGGGATTCTTACAATCTAAAGGTAGAAGGTCATCAGGCAGAGGAGGTGATCCAGGGCAGGAGGGGAGAGATTCACTCTCTTCAGTTTTGAGACCTTCTGTCTGCTGTTGATTCTGGGCCTGAGCTGTGGCAATGAGGTTGCGAAGGCGTCGGTTGTGCTGGATCAGCTGGATGGTATGGATGGTGAGGCTGCATGGCTCCGAGGGTACGTCCAGCATGGTAGGGGGCTTGGGCTTATTGGCTGAGGGCTGGTGCAGGGGCGGGTCATGGACTTCCACTAGCCGGAACTCCCGGGGAAGCAGGTCAAAGGAACTTCTGTTGGTCTGGCTCGAGGACATGGGTATCTCTCCCCAGTACCTCAACATTTTGGAATGAGGGAGAGCTCTCAGGTTTAATGTAGATGATATCCTAAAAGTAATATGTTTAAATCTCTAGCAACTGTGGGTTATAGACTTCTGTAGTGAAAAATCTGAAGACTAGTCAGTTACTTAAACAAAATACAAGCTGTTTAAGACCACTTTGAAAAATGTCAGTGTAGCAAAACTGTAGGGCTGAAGATATTCTTCCTGAAAAGGGAAGCGAAATACAATTGTTACCTGCTGATCCCTGTCATACAATCATTCCTGCTGGACTGAGCCACAAGTAGGATCTGAGTCATTAGTAGATAAATACCAGCAATGGTGTCTGGTGCTCTACAGTCCTTGGTTTTTTTTTTTTGAGACAGGGTCTCACTTTGTAGTTCAGACTGGTCCTGAACTCAGCGCTGATCTCAGGAATCCTCCTGCCTCTGCCTCCTGAACTCGGGACCTTGTGCTTGCAAGGCACCAGGATCACTGAGCTAAATCTCCAGCCCTGTCCATGTTTTCTATTTCATTTCACTAACCCATTACTAAAAAAGAAAGCTAGGAGTGGCAGCTCACGCCTGTAATTCAGCACTGAGGAGACAGAGGCAGGAGCACTGCTGTCAGTTTGAGGCTTGCCTGGGCTACATAGTAAGTTCAGGGTCAGCCAGAACTACAAAGCCAGACCCTGTCTCAAAAAACTAAAAACAAACCCACAAAACTAACCCATTACTAGAACTTCCATCATGCCTAATCCTAAACAGTCAGAGAAACGAAGCAGGGCAATGTGGCTTATGTCTATAATCCCAACACTCTGGAGGCTGAGGGAGGAGAATTATGAGTTTGAGGCCTGCCTTGGATACACTGTGATACCCTGTCTCAATAAAACAAGATTTTATTTTTCTTCTTTTTTATTTTTTTGAGATAGGGATTTACTTTTGTAGTTCAGGCTGGCCCTGAGCTCACTCACTATGTAGTCCAGGCAAGCCTCGAACTCACAGCAATCCTCCTGGCTCTGCTTCCTCAGTGCTGGGATTACAGGTGTGGGCCACCACACCTAGTATTGCTGTGTATCTACTGATTGCTGGTGGGCCACCATGCCCAGCATTGTGGTATGTGGTTACAGGGATCAAACTCGGTACCTTGTGCTTGCAAGGCACAGACTGGAACCACTGAGCTAAATCCCCAGCCCCAAAAAACAAAAATTTAAAAGTACTTTAAATACAAGACCTGATCTGGGCATTGTGCTGCGCTCAAGAGGCTAAGGAGGAGTACTGCAATAAGATCAGTCTGGGTCACATAGTGAATTTGAGGCCAGCTAGAACTAAATTGCATAACCTCAGCTCAAAAACAAAAAATAAACTCAAGAGCATTTCTTAGAGGTATCCAACCCCATTCCCATACTGAGGATTGAACCAAGTGCCTTTGCACTAAGCTGTATCCTCAATGTTTTATTTTTGGAGACAGGATCTCACTAAGCTGCCCAGGCTGGGTTTGAACTTGTCATCTTCCTGCCTCAGCTTCCCACAGTTCTAGGATTACAGGCATATACCACTATGCTCAGTGGCCCAGGATCTTGACCTGACTGTTCTGGATCCCTAGGAGAAAAGGATTAGAATTAAATACGAGTAAGAGGTGCTTCTCACTCCATGTGCCTCAGGCAGTATAACATTATAACTAGTTGTGGTGGGAAGATATATGAATGTTTCATGTTATCTTATGCTTTCAACCTTTAACTCCTATAAAGAAGAATCTGAGAGTTTCTGCTGTCTTCTCATTCATATCTCTTCCTCTTGTATTTAATCTAGTCTTCACACTGCTCTTAGACTTAATCTTTTGAAAACTCAAATATAATGGCTTCTGGAAAAGGTCAGTCCGAGTTCCTTGGCTTACCATTCAGTGCAGTTTACAGACTAGCTTCAACTTACCTTTCCAGATTCATTGCTCTATGTATCTTCAGGTTTAGCAAACATTACTGAGTGGCAGGCATTATGTGCAGAGACAAAGAGCAAGAGTACATGCTCTGTGTGCTAAGGTGTGAGAAAGAAACCAGTGAAAAACATGTCAGTCTCAAAGTATGTGGAAAGTGCTCTTCTAAAGATACAGAGCTGCTGCAGAAGCAGACAGGAGGAGCTTCTTGGTAAAGGAGTTTGCCGGTGTTATCCTGGGCTGAACCTCAATCACTAAATCTCTTCCCACTCCGCTATGATCGCATATCTGCTACAGATAGATAATCATGGGTTGATAAGGCCTCATAAACACAGCTACATCATCATTCTTAGGCTTCACTGTTTTTTTGGTTTTTTTTTTTTGAGACAGGGTCTCGGTGGCCCTGAACTCACTATGTAGCCCAGGCTAGCCTTGAACTCTCCGCAGTCCTCCTGCCTCTGCCTCCTGTGTGCTGGGATTACAGGTGTGAACCACCACACCCGGCACTGTGATATGTGGCACCAGGGATAGAACTCAGGACCTTGAGCTTGCCAGCCTATGCCAGAACCACTGAGTAAAATCCCCGGTCTCTTAGGCTACACTCTTAGCAAAAAACCAGTACTGCCTGTACTTAAGCCTTGCCCCTGGCAGGCAACCACAACTCCTTTTCACTGAATTCTCCTCCTTTTTACCTTTCCTTTCACTGCCCGAATCTATGCTCATGACCCTATAAATGACCATATTGCCTGTACAAGAGTGATTCACACTGGTCAAAGGGCCAGAACTGTCCCTTTAGGCTTGTTCTGAAATAAACTTGCTTTGTTGAGCTCATATCCTTTTTTCTTCCTCATTTTTTCCTAATTGGACTACATGACCACTTTAGTTCTCATAATATTATCTCTTCTTTTGTTTTTTTGAGACAGGGTCTCACTTTATAGTTCAGGCTGGCCCTGAGCTCAGCCTCAAACTCAAATCACAGCAATCCTCCTGCCTCTGTCTCCTCAGTGTTGGGATTACAGGCGTGAGCCACCACACCCGGCTGCTGGGCATGGGTCCCCATGCTCATTACTGTATGTGGTTACCAGGCATCGAACCTGGGCCCTTGCACTTGCAAGACAGGCGCCGGAACCACTGAGCTAAATCCCTGGCCCAATTATCTCTTTTTTTTTGAGACAGCGTTTCTGTATGTAGTCTGGTTGGCCTCAAATTCCTTTATGTAACCCTAAAACTCACACTCTTCCTGCCTCAGCCTCTTGAGTGCTTGGGATGACAGGCATGCACTACTGAACCCGGCTGAACTACTGAACTACTCAGTTTCTGGAAAATATTATGCATTCCCTCAGTTGACCCTATGATCTTTGCCCAAGTGCCTTAGGACTCTCTAATCTTGAGCAGACTTACATTTTTTTCTTAAGAATAGCTTAAGGTAGCACCCTCTCACTTCTGTACATATCTTTTCCATTCATTTCATATCACTTTACATTACTCACGCACAGCATTGAAGCCTGACTATATGCCAGTCTTCACTTTTATTACTTAGTTCAATTTTTCCAATAACTCTATAAGGTACATAATACTATTATCTTTATTTTTCAGATGCAGAATCTGAGGCCCAATGTCTTACCCATGGTCACAGTCAGCTACTACTAATAAGCAATCACTGATTTAATTACTGATTAATCACTGATTATGATCATATAGAAAGAATAAATGAATGAACGAAGCAACAAAAAAGTGCCCCTTTCCCTAACTTCACCGAAAGAAGTAGGAAGAACAGGTTTCGCACCCAAGGAATGCCCAACTTCCTCGGAGGAGGTTTCCTTGGTCACAGGCGCAGAAGCTAATCACAGGATCCTGAGCACACCTGATGTCCAAGGCAGCCAGAAGATGGGGACCTCTGGACCTAAACCAAGTCAAAAAAGCATCACCGTTTACTACCGTATTCCAGGAGTCCGCTGGGTGGCCGTCTCACGCCAGAGCCCGTCCGGCCCAGAAGCCTGTTTAGTTGATTAGTAGTCCCAGGCTGCCGGAAGTGCTTCTTCTAATTAGGTTGTGCCACAGGAAATCATTACAGTACGGTTGTAACCTCTGAGGATGTCCCCCGCTGCACAGCGCCACAGCAGTCTTCCTGTTATGTTGACTTTTTTGTTATGTTTCACTTTACAGCACTCTGCGTCCTGAAGGGCGAACTCTTACCGTTCCCCACAGAGAACGGGAGTTCTCCCTCCCACCGAGAGTTGGGAAGAAGAGGACAGGAACACAGGGAGAAGGGTGCGGTTTCCCAGGGACACATTTCGAGGTTGTACCTGCGCGAGTATGGCCGATACTCCCTCTCAGTCCGAGCCAACCACCTCACTGGAACTCCGTGGCGACTTCAAGAAGCCAGCGCTGCCTGGGTCCTCGGCAGTGCGAGGTAAGGCTTCGGCCATCAGTCCGGCGAACCCTGAGGAGGCGACGAAGGAGTGTCCCACGGCACTTCCGGATCCGGACTCCGGGGAGCCCGAAGTCCCGCCGCCCCGGCCGGACGGCGGAGAGACCAGGAGTCTCCCGGAGCCGCAGCCGCGTCCCCTCACTGAGGCCTCTTCCCCGGGTGGCCCGGCCCGCGCACCCCCGTACCAGGAGCCCCCGTGGGGCGGCCCGGCCGCGGCCGCCTACAGCCTCGAGACACTGAAGGGCGGCACCATCCTGGGCACTCGTAGCTTGAAGGGAGCGAGTTGCTGCTTTTTCGGTAGGCTGTCCAGCTGCGACATCTGCCTGGAGCATCCTTCGGTGTCGCGGTACCACGCCGTGCTGCAGCACCGGGTGCCCGACGGAGACGGAGAGGCCGGTCACGGGGAGGGCTTCTACCTGTATGACCTGGGAAGCACGCACGGCACTTTTCTTAACAAAACTCGCATCCCACCGCGCACCTATTGTCGGGTCCACGTCGGGCACGTTTTTCGCTTTGGAGGCAGCACTCGGCTCTTCATTTTGCAGGTAAGTAGGAAAACAGATTGAATCCTCAGGACGTCACCGTGCTGGGAAGTTTTAGCTGAGGAGGAGGATCTTCTACTCGGCAATTTAAAAAGAGGAGAAATCAGTGTGGACCCTTGTCTTCAGACTCTGTACATGTCGTATTTCCGAAATTTATTTCTACATTCCTCAACTGTCAAAAAAAAAATTCTTTGCTTGGTTTATCAGGGACCAGAGGAAGACCGAGAGGCAGAATCCGAGTTAACAGTAACGCAGTTGAAGGAATTGAGAAAACAGCAACAAATGTTATTGGAGAAGAAGATGCTAGGAGAAGACTCAGATGAAGAGGAAATGGATACCACAGACAGGAAAGAGAATACGAGTGGCCAAGATGATGACATGGGCTGCACCTGGGGAATGGGTAAGAAAATTGTCACAAGTTAACATTTTAAGTTTCCTTCTAGTGGTACTTTTACCTTTTTGTAAAAAAAAAATCACGTCGCTTTTCATAAGTAGGGCAAAAGCAATATGCATGTATAATAACCGAATCTAAAGAGAGTCATTAATTTTCTGATGTAAAAAATTTAATTGTGTACACTATGGATATTTTAAAATTTGTTTTTAAAACACTTACCTGAATATGACTAGTTCAAATTGGCATGCTGTCAGTACAAAATGCACACTGAATTTCAACGATGATAGAAAAAAGAATGTAAATTCTTGTATTGATTAAATAATGAAATGATAATTTTGCGTGTTTCTTTTTTTGCTTTTTAAGGTAGTGCATAGAAACTTCAAGATTATATGTACGTCTTTTCATTGTATTTCTGTTGAACAATACTTAGTTCTTTGGGAAGCTAAGTTGAGAAGCGGAAGGATTTTAAGCTTGAACTTGAAGAAAAAGAAAAGTAGCCCTTATATAGCTGAGCATTGGGATTGGTATTCAGGGCTGGGACTGATGATTGTAAGGGAGTAATGAGTTTACCAGTCTATTTTGTAAATAGGAGAGGTAATAAGAAATTATATTGTGGACCAAGCCAAAGAACTCAGATTTTTTTAAAAGAATGATAGGTACAGTTCACCAATAAAATAAAGTGATGAAGAAAAAAACATTAAAGTGCCACAGAAACAAGGTGGGTTTTTTTTGAAACAGGGTCTCGCTTTTTGTAGTTCAGGCTGGCCCTAAGTTCAGTCTTGAACTCACAACAATCCTCCTGCCTCTGCCTCCCGAGTACTGGGATAACTTGTATAAGCCACCACACCTGGCACTGTGGTACGTAGTACTGATTGCTGGTGGGCGTGAGTCTCCACACCCAGCATTGTTGTATGTGGTTACTGGGGATTGAACCTGTGCCCTTGCACTTGCAAGGCAGACAAGGGAACCACTGAGCTAAATTCCCGGCCCCAGAAACAAGTTTTGATTTCTCATTGAATTTAGAAAACCTGAAGATACTCCTAGTAGTGGTTTTGTAGTTGTTTCTTCTGCCTTATGTTACCTTTTAATCATAGGTAAATATATCTTGACATAGCCAGAAATAATAGTTGTCACATCATTCAGACAGTCTCCTCATGTCAGGTTGCCTTCCTGCTGTTTCTTGTGTACTGTAGGTGAAGATGCTGTGGAGGATGAGGCTGAAGAGAATCCCATTGTCTTGGAATTTCAGCAGGAGAGGGAAGCCTTTTATATAAAGGATCCAAAAAAGGCTCTCCAAGGTTTCTTTGACCGAGAAGGTAAGTACATATTTCCTAATCCTGACAGTGAAGTGAGTCCACGACAGTGTGGTTTTCTAGAGGTTCATGTGAGCTTACATAGCAGATAAAATAAAGCATTTCTATTTGCTTTATTCACTTCTTCCCCTTATATTGAGTTGTTTTAAGTTTATTTTTGTTCTTGTTTTTGTGGTGCTGGGAATTGAACCCAGGGCCTTTTGCTAGTGCTCTACCTCAGAGGTGTATCCCTACTGCCTGCTTAGTTTTGAAAGTGGTCAAAATCTAGTTGGCAAACAACTGTAATCCCAGATTCTGGGAGGCTAAGGCCAGAGGATTTCAAGTTCTAGCCCAGATTTGGCAAATTATCCTCTTAGTCTCAAATTAAAAAATAAAAGATGTACTGGGGATGTAGCTCAGTGCTAAAACCATGGCTGGGTTTAATCCTCAGTACTACCAAAAGAAGGAAAATAATAGTAAAAAACATCCATTTAGTCTTGCTTCTCATTTTAAAGTGAAGTGTTTTTTTTCCTGACTTCTCTTATTCTTCTCAAAAGATCCTGGACTCATTGGGCATGGTGGCACATACCTATAATCCCATCTACTTGGGAGGCTGAGACAAGAGAATCACATATTCAAGGTTGGCCTGGACAGACTTAGCAAGACCTTGTCCCAAATTACAAAAAAAGTGGGACGGGTGGCTGCTGGGTATGTAGCCCAGCACTAAGATGATTGCCTAGCATATAAGCAGAGGAATGTAAAGAAGGTAGAGACTGGAGGTGGGGCGGAGGGTGGGGTGGCACATCCTGGCCTTGGGGGGAGGGAAATTGAGCCAGCTTTTTGTAACTTTTATTCCTCATTCATAAATTTTGACTTTATGTCATTAAAAATGCTTCTACAAGGATTGTTCAGTAGAGACAGACAAAACACGGAGGTGTCCTTGAGGGTTGGTTCTAGGATAGCCCCCTCTGGATGCCAGTCCAAGGATGCTCAAGCCCCCTATGTTGGGTGGCATAATATTTGCAAATAATCTTCCCATGCCCCGCATGTACTTTGAACTGTCTCTAAATCACATTTGGTGTGAATACTGTATGAACAGTTTTTATACTGCATTGTTTAGCCCAGGTATTGAGCTAGTGACAGAAAGGCTGTGTGTTCACACCAGGTAGGGTGGCACATGCCTGTAATCCCAGCACTTGGGAGGAAAAGGCAGGAGAATCATGCGAATTTGAAGCCAGCTTGACTTACATAGTGAGTTCTAGACCAGCTTGAGCTCCATAATGAGATCCTGTCTCAAAACCAAATGAATAAATGAATATATAGGAAGCCTATGTTTTCAGGACAGGTACTTTTTTTTCCCCCCTCACTGTGTGGTTTAGACTGGCCTTGAATTAATTGTCCTGACTGTCCTTGAACTCATGGCATTCCTCCTGCCTCAGCCTCCTAAGTGCTGGGACTACAGGCACGCGCCACTATGTCTGCCCTGAGACAAGGTCTTACTGGGTAATCCAGGCTGACCTCAAACTTGTGAGCGTCCTATTGTAGCCTCCTACATGTTTAGATTATAGCCGTGCGCTGCCATGCCTAGCTTGTACTTGGTATTTATGCTTCTAAAAACCAACTGTGACACAATAACCACTTAAATCTATAATGATGGAAAGTGTGAAAATTACTATAGCATGAACGAAACTGTATGCAGAGAATTGATTGGTTTTATTGTTTAGCAGTGTCAGAAATTGGACCCAAGACCATGTACATGTGAAGCACATGCTATACCACTGAGCTACACATGTAGCCTGAGAATTGTTTGTTTTGATTTGAGTTTGCTTTGCTCTGTTTCATGCTCATCCTGTTTTTATTATCAGATGACAGTTCCTAGGACCGAGAAGGAAAATATATTGAAAGTTAGTATTCAGTGTGGAATTTTTATGTAATTTTTGCTCTTTTTCCATTTTGTATCAAAGAGTAATTGTTCTTTCTTCTTCCCACAGGAGAAGAATTAGAATTTGAATTTGATGAACAGGGACATAGCACTTGGCTCTGCAGGGTGAGGTATGTTCTTAGGAATGTTCATTTCTGGGAAATACCTAATTTCAGGTTAATTTATGGTTGTAGAAACATCCAAAGCGTCACATTGGATTAACCTTGGACTTTCTCGAGATTCGGCCCAGTAACACAGTTTTGCAGGCAGGATGAATTGAGATGAGTAAGAGGTGGAAGGAAAGATTGAAAGTTTGTTCTTACTCAAACAGAACAAAATAAATCTGAAATGTTGAAAAGCCACCTGAGCAATGTAATGCACCCGAATTGTCTCCATGAGCACTGGAGCCGAGTGCTGTGCTGTGACTCCCTCTCAACCAATGCAGGTTACCGGTGGATGATTCAACGGGGAAGCAGCTGGTGGCGGAGGCCATTCACTCAGGAAAGAAAAAGGAAGCAATGATCCAGTGCTCCCTGGAAGCCTGTCGGATTCTTGACACTTTGGGATTGCTGCGGCAGGAAGCAGGTCAGCATATGGACATTATTTTTTCCTAAAAGGAAGAAAGGAAAAAATTAAAAAGTAGAAAAAAAATTTAAAAATTTTGCAAAATGTAATAAAATCTCTTTACACAGAGAATATATAAAATGTACAGGAACTTTTTTATAAGTGAAAAGAAATTTCCTTAATCAGTAGCTGAAATAGCTGTTTATATTCTCCTAAACATTTTCTACAAATATGTAGAATTGTGAATGTATGTTTAAAAGAACTAGATCCTGGGGCTAAGGATGTAGCTCAGTGATAGAATACTTGGCTAGCATGTGCATGGCCCTGGATTTAATCTCCAGTACTGCCAAAAATAAAAAGAGTTTAGAACTAGAAGAATGTTCATAGATTGTGGTCCATATAAATACATTTGATCTATCTCATTAGAAAAAAAAAAAAAAAAAAAAAAGATTGAGGGGATGGGGATTTAGCCCAGTGGTTCCAACACCTGCCTTGCAAGCACAACATCCTGTGTTCAATCCTTGGTAAACGCATACCACAATGCAAGGTATGGTGACTCACACCCACCAGCAATCAGTACCACATACCACATTGCTGGGCATAGTGGCTCACAGCTATAATCCCAGCACTTGAAAGGCAGAGGCAGGAAGATTGCTGTGAGTTCAAGGCTGAGCACAGGGCCAGCCTGAACTACAGAAGCGAGACCCTGTCTCAAAAAAAAAAAAAAAAAGATTGGCTCTACCATCACTTGTTTTAATAGGTCTATATTGTACTTTTAAGTATCCCAAAATTAATTTTACTGTTGCCAACTTATTTATCTGGTTTTCAACTACTAGAAAGGTTAAAATAAAGTATACTGCTTCTTGTATTTTTTCTTAATCCTCACACCTAGCATCTTTGAACTTTTCAGTTATATTTTCTGGCATTTAAAAATATCTGTATTTCTGAGCTGGCGAGTTAGCTCAGTGGTTCAGGCCCCTGTCTTGCAAGCGCAAGGATCCAGGTTCCATCCTGGTAACCACATAGAACAATGGGTGTGGAGACTCATGCCCAGCAGCAACCAGTACCACATACCACAGTGCCGGGCGTGGTGGCTCACCCCTGTAATCCCAGCACTGGGGAGGCAGAGGCAGGAGGATCGCTGTAATGTGAGTTGAAGACTGAGCTCAGGGCCAACCTGAACTACAAAGCGAGACCCTATCTCAAAAAAAAAAAAAAAAATCTGTATTTCCAAGAAACAAAAATATGCCATTATATTCTGCATTATTTATTTTAGATATTATTTTCAGACGCTGATAAATTAGCATTTAGTATTTATATGATGTGATTATACAACTATTAGGCACAGCTGACCATTTTTAAAAAAAATTTTTCCTAAAGAAAATAATTGTATTTTTCGTGTGTGTGTGTGTGTGTGTGTCTGTGTCTATTATTCATTTTTCCATATCTTCCATAGCCTTTCAGTATGTTTTTCCAGTTTTTTTTTTTTTTTTTGTACAGGAAATTGAACTTGTGACCTTGTGCTTTCGAGGTAGGTACTGGAACCATTGAGCTCAGGTCCCAGACCTACTGAGCTAAAGCCCTGGCCCAAAGATTGGTTATTTCATTTCTCTGTAGATTTTTTTTTTTTGTACTAGGGATTGAACTTGGGACCTCATGCTTGCTAGCCAGGTGCTGTACTACTAAGCTAAAGCCCTGGCCCTAATCGGTCACATTAATGTATGAGTTTTGATTTTCTGGGGAGATATTTCTCCTGAAGAGCACTACGGCCTTCTAGGGCTTTTTGCCCACTATGCAGAACCTTTATTTTATATTTGACTTTTCTGTCATCTCTGAGGATTTGCTCAGTTTTTCTCTAGAGCTGGCTTTTCTCTCTCTCAGTTCTGATATTTCTTGGTTTATCCCTTTGTTGTAGTGATCTTTTCCTCATTTGTCTTTTTCTTGTAACTCACCGATTTTTAAGAACCGTTTGCTCAGTAATCTTTTACTATATAATACACATAAAACATACTTTTTTAAGTGTTTAATTTAGTGGCATTAAGTGTATTCCCTTTGATGTGCAGCCATCACCACTTCCCATCTCAGAGCTTCTTCGCTGTTCTGTGCTGCAGTTGAACCCAGTCCACATTAACTGTGCTCTCCTTCCTCTCCAGCCTCTGAACCACATTTCTGCTTTATCACCTCTATGCATTTAATTGGTTTAGATACTGCATGTTAAGTGGAATCATGTAGTAAGTGTCCCTTTGTTTCTGGCTTATTTCACTTAGCATAATGTCTTCGAAACTTAGCCCTTTGGTTTTTTTATTTGTTGGTTAGGTTCAGTTATTTTCAGTACTGAGAATTGAACTCAGAGCCTTTGTACTGAGCCACATCCTTTTTCTTTCTTCTTCTCTTCTTTGTAATGTTTCTCTCCTTTCTTTCCTTTTCTCTCCCTCTCTGTCTTTCTCCTTTTTTTTTTTTTTTTTTTTTAATTTTGAGACAGTCTTACTAAGTGGCTAAGCTGTCGAAGCTGGGCTCAAACTTGTGATCTTCCTGCCTGAATGTCCCCAGGTGTGTGCCATTACCCAGCTTGCCCTTTGTTTTTTATGTGGTTTGGAATCCTCTACAATCTGGCTGCCTACTTTTTAAAAATATATTTATTTCCCTTTTGATCATTTTTTTTCATCTCTAGTATCTCGGAAAAGGAAGGCCAAGAACTGGGAAGATGAAGACTTTTATGATAGTGATGATGACACATTCCTTGATCGGACTGGCCTGATTGAGAAAAAACGTCTGAACCGAATGAAAAAGGCTGGGAAAATTGATGAGAAGCCAGAGACTTTCGAATCACTGGTGAGTTTCATTTATAGAAGTATCTGTAGTAGTTTATTTTTAAAAAATAAAACTGCGTTATTTAAATTTGTTTTAGAATGACAGTTTTAAAGGCATAGTATCTAAATCTGGTACCAAACTATAACTTTTAGTATATGTAAATTTGGGGTATGGCAAGGGCTGGGGATCAAACTCAGGACCTGGAGCTTGCCAGACAGGCACTGTGCCACTGAACCACGTCCCTGGTCCTGGTAATCTGTAAATTTAATGGTAACAAACAACTGTTCTGATCCAGGTTGTTGGGAAAAAATTGAGCTTGCTGCTAGAGACTTTCCTCCAGGTTGGTATTGATGATTAATGAATTTCTTTAGATATGCCATCACTCCCGAAACAGAAAAGGGTCCCAGTTAGGGCTTCTGAGATGGATGAAATAATGCAGAGGAATCCTGGAGACTTTGAAGGGGATAGTTTGGTACTATTGGTCTAGAACAGCATAATCCTTTATGAAACCACATTAAGGTAGCATCCACTTAACACTTTATTTAGTAGTATTCAGAGTTTAAAACATTACCCAACATCTGTCCTTTGCCTTCACCAATGGAAATGAATGCCTAAGTGGTTTCATTTGAGTCAGGTCTGAGTTACTGTGTTTGTTACTGTGCTCTCGTTGCTGAGACTCCAAAGTGAAAGGGGAAAAAGTTTATTTGGCTTTCAGTTCATAAAGGCTATAGTTCTTACTCGGCTGGCCCCAAGGCAGAGTGGCAGAGGGGCAACAGTTCACAGCAAAGGAAGACAACAGAAGAAACAAAGGAACAAGGGAGGGCCCAAAACAGAGTCTTTGTGGCCTTTTTATCCCACACAGGCTACCAGGATTAGGGCAGTGCCAAACTAGTCAGTCACTCACATGTTGAGGTTTAGTAATCACACACCCTTAACCCCAGCATCATACGTTCCAAATTCACCACCTTTGAAAAAGACTGCATGAGGCTTTGGGGGGACATCACAGCCGTAAAAGTTATTTATTCCATTTAATTACTCATTCTATTTAATTCTGAGTTCTTTAATTCATAAATTCATTCAACGAGGATTAAATAAATGACAAGTATCACAGAGCAGCTCTAGCTGCCCTTGTGAATTAATGCTGTTAAAACTTTAGCAGTTGTGAAAACAGAATGATAAACAGTTTTGTTTGAAGAAGCAAAACATTTTTAACCATGTAAATTTGGGTGTTACAGGTTGCAAAACTGAATGATGCCGAAAAAGAACTGTCTGAAATTTCTGAGAGGCTCAAGGCTTCAAGCAAAGGTAACGGTGTTCTCAAATATTTATGAGCACGTGTCATATACAGTACATTATGCTAGGCACCAAGACTGCACTGGTTAATAGATAAACCAGATGGAATCTTTCCATTGAGCAACATTTAAGACCTAGAAAGAACATAAACATTTAGTTTAACCTTTTTTTATTTAATAGTTGAGGGTTATGAAGCTCAGTGAGATAAAATCTTTTCCCTTGCAGTTTTAACTGATTTCCATATTCCCCCCAAAACTGATAGTTGTTCTTTGGTTTTTGTTAGTGACTTTTCTATGAAAACTTTGCCGAATTTAAAAATATTTGGGGCCCTCTTTCTAAATATGTTATTCCTTTCTTGAACAGCTCTCTCAGAGTCTGCATCTCAGGATTCATTAGATGCGTTCATGTCAGAAATTAAGTCAGGGAATGCATTAGATGGTGTATCCCGGAAGAAACTTCACCTGAGAACTTTTGAACTGAGAAAAGAACAACAGAGACTTAAAGGGTTAATAAAAATTGTAAAGCCAGCAGAGATTCCTGAGCTAAAAAAGTAAGTATGTAATTTGGAATTTTAAATAAGTATGGTAGCTTTTGTATTTTATATATAATTTTGTATGTACCTTGAGTTATCCTTTGATCTAATTAGATAATAATTATAAAATAGAATTATAAACAAGAAATTTTTGTGTGTGTGAAGAGGTGCCAGGGCCTCTAATATGCTAGCCAGCTACCATTGAACTCCATCCTTTAAATAAGCACAAAAGACAATGGTTTCTTAGAGAGACTAAAAGCTCACTTGTGAAAATAGAGACTGCTAGAACATTTTCAGAGAAAAGTGATTTCTTAATTAATTGGAAGTTTTTCCTCTTTGTTTTTGTTGTTGTTGTTTATTTTGTTTTTGAGAGACTCAGTGCGTAGTCCAGGTTGGCACTGAACTCACCGTATAGCCCTACCAGGCCTCAGACTCAGAGCAGTTCTCCTGCCTCAGCCTGCCAAGTGCTGAGATTATAGGCATGTGCCACCAAGATTAACCCACTTGAAGTTTTTACTTGCTATTCCCTTTTTTATGGTACTAGCGATCACACTTAGGACCTTGTGCTTATAAGGCAGGTGCAGCACCACTGAGCAACATCCCTTCCCCTTTCTCACCCTTTTTTTTTGGTGATTGTGGGACTTGAGCCCAGGGTCTTTGCACTGCACTACATCTCCAGCTTCTCAGCTTCTATCCATGCAATTGTGGAAAAGAAAACTGAGACTAGTTTACTTTTGTGTTGCAAAAGTAAATGCAGTGATAGGGCACTTAGTTAAGGCAGAAAGGCAGTAAGTTTGTATGTATGTGGGAGAACAAACGCACAGAGAGTTTGGTACTCTGGTTTTCGGCACGCACTGAAGAGAGGGCTTTTGTAGTGACTCCTGGTTAAGTCCACAGAAGTCCATTGTGACATTAGAGTGACCACAATGAAGGCAAGGAGTTAGATTAGAGAAGAGTTAGGGTTCCTGGGCTTAATTCTCAGCCCTGTCAGTCACTTTTTGGATACTCTGAGGCAGGTCATTAACTTCTTTGGTCATCACTTTCCTCATCTGGAAATTGGAGGTGATGGTGATGCAAAGGCTTATGGAGGGAAAAAGGCTAATGAAGTATGTGTATATTGTCATCATTGTCTTAAGTTTTACTGTTTCTGTTATACCTAGCAACTATTTGTAACATTGTTTTTGTGAAGCAAAGGTGAAAGTAGTAGGCATATCCAAGGTAAACAAAGTCCTAGTAAGTTCTGATTCCACATCTGTAACCCTTTAACTTTGGGGTGTTCCCAGCTAGAAGAGCTTCCTCCAGAGCTTTCCTCAGCCAGCGGTTGCCTGGCTTCCCCTTTCCTGTGCTGGGTGCTGGCTTAGATGCTATGTCACTTCTCCCTCTTCTCACACCTGGGTTAAACTTCCCTTTCTAACTAACTCCCAGCCACGTCCACCAAGCAGTTCTTAGTTGTGATCCATGTTCTGCTGTTTCACCTCTTTTGGGCTACTCTTTGCACATTTTCTGGGCTAGCCAGGTTGCTTCCTGCAGCTATTGAATGTGTATCTGCTAGTTAATGTAGCTGAAAAATACCTGTTTTGTTGTTGCCATTGTTCTTCAGGAGGCTTGTGGGGAAGTGTGAGGAATCAGGATTTGGCAGTGGGCCAGGCAGGCAGGATTCTTGTAGAGGTCATAGCAAGGGGATAGGTTCTGACTAGTAAGGAAAAGGCAGTGACTCTGGGCAGTAGCACTATAGGGGACAAGACTCGGGTAAGAGCGGGTGGTTGTGGCAAGTGGAGCGTCAGGGTAGGCCAGAGTAACCAGTTTCTGGTACTGGTCATTCTGAGTCTGGACTGCCAGCCCTGTCCTTATGCTCCAGTTGCAGGGCTGTCCTGTGGCTAGGGCTTTCTTCACTGGCCTAGTACTGTCTCCTCATGCTACCTTCTCTGAGCCTTCTGCCTACTTCCCTCTGTTTTCATCTTCTCATCATTTCCTTTGTCTGTTCTTAAACATTGTATATCTTGTCAATTCAACTTCCTCACCTTTGCTTTTTGCAGTTCTCCTATCTCCTTTTTAATTTCTGCTATCTCTTTTCATTCCTTTTAGTTTTGCCCTAATGGGCTTAGCTTTTGTAACTATCGCTGACCAGTGAGGATGCTAACAAGCTCAGCAGCTGCAGTGTGTGTAGCTAAACAGAGTATTCTACCCACCCTATGTACACACTTCTTTTTAATTCTGTGCCCAGAGTTGTTGTGCCTGGTTAAAAGTGTGAAGTCCAGGTAAGTAGGGACTTTTCAGGGGATAGTGGGTGATAGGGCTTCCCATTATGGACTCATCTCCTGCTGCTTACCGGAGGCAGGATCTTGCTTACATGTTCTTCTTTGCCAGTGACCTTTGTGCTGTAGGTATCATTTTATAAATATGAAGTTATATAGCGTGTTTTAGATTACTAAACTAAGGGGACAGCTCCCTCTTGCCCTTAACATCTCTCTTTGTGAAAGTCATCAGTGTTACTGTACATTCAAAACTCTACTGACCACAAACTTTCTCTTTTTTCTTTGTGGTACTGGGGATTTAATCCAGGGCCTTGCACATGCAAGACAAAGGCTGTACCACTGAACTACAGCCACACTCCTTTTGAAATTTGAGAACTCATCTCACTAAATTCTCAGGCTGGCATTAACCTTGTGATTCCCTGCCTCAGTCTCCAGGTGGCTGGGTTTACAGGTCTCTGGCGTCATGCCTGGCTGAACACCTCACTCATTTGGTGGTAATTTTTGTCTTGCTAAATTTCTTTGTCAGTATCATAGTATTTTTAGCTAAAACTTTGGATTGAATAGATATGTTTAATTATTCTTTCTTTATAGAACTGAAAGTCAGACTGCAGATTCAGGAAACAAAGCTAAGAAGCTTACATTGCCTCTTTTTGGTGCCATGAAAGGTGGAAGCAAATTCAAATTAAAAACTGGAACAGTTGGGGTAAGTTGTAAGTTAAGGTGTTAAACTCTTAGCTCTTGAATTATCCTTGAGCTAGTTTTTCTTTCTTCTGAAGGTGCAAATGACTCATTCTGTAGTGAAAGGCTGTGAGCTTGGTATGGTCGTATCTTTCTCAGAGTTTGATTGTTGGGTTTTTCTGTTCAGCTTTGTTACCAAGAAATGGTGGGCTGATTCATGCCAGTCAGTTTGCAAGTAACATTTTGTAAAATACAATTCCCATAGATTTTTAGTAAGTGTTGGATTTAACAGTGTATCTCCTACATTAAATACTTTCAACTTGGTGGATAGCTATAATATTTGGACTCTGCTAACGTGTCCACAATGGAATATATACACCTGCCTCCACCATCTGTTTTTCTGTACTTGATTAAATCCTCTCAGCACTTTTTATAAGATGTGGAAATTACTGTGTCTTATAGATGAGGAAACAAGAAATCAAAATAGTAGATTGTACTGTCATTATGTAACTAAGTTAGCAGTTGGATTCAACTTCTGTGTCTTATGTTTTGTGCTTCTCCTTTCCTGTAGTAAGGCATGATGTGCATTTTTGCTTTCTGTATATTCTTGTTTATAGATTCCACTTTTAAAGGTTTTCATCACCTCAAAGAGCTGGACCTTGTGAATTAGTTTGTTAGGACTGCCACACAAAATACTATAGATTGGGGGGCATAAAGTACAAAAGTACATTATTTTTTAATAATTCTAGATATTGCAAGTCTAAGTCAAAGTGCTGGCAGAGTTGGTTTCTTCCAAGTGGAAGATGGTTCCCTTCTTGCCGCCTTTCCACATGATTTTCTGGTTGTGTTTTATTTTAATTTATATTTTATTTTATTTTGTATTTTATTTTAATTTTATTTGCAGCCTGGAGAGTGAGCTCAGGAACTTGCACTTGCCAGCCACACAGCAGCACCACTGAGCAACGTGCCCAGTCCCTAGTGTATCTAAATAACACTGTTATGTTAGCTTAGGGCCCAACCTACATGCCTTTTTTTTTTTTTTTTTTGAGACTAAGTATCTATTTGTGGTTCACGCTGGCCCTGAACTCACCATGTAGCACAGACTAGTCTTAAATTCACAGCAGTACTCCTGTCTCTGCCTCCTGAGTGCTGGGATTATAGGTGTGAGCCACCATGCCTGACATTGTGATATGTGATACCTGGAATGAACTTAGGATCTTGCACTTGCCAGGCAGATGCCCACCAGAACCATTGAGCTAAATCTTTGGCCCTGTTCTTAGTTTTTGAGACAGCTTCACTATATGATCCAGGCTGGCCTTGAACATGCTATATAGCCCTAGCTGGCCTCAGACTCAAGATCCTCCTGTCTCTGCCTCAGTGATGGGATTAAAGGCATGTGTAAACATGTCTAGCTATTTATGTTTAAATAAAAGAAAACACTTGTCTAAAATACTTCTCTTGGAGTATCACTAAACTAAATCCTATATTTTAAAAAATTATTTAATGAAGGCCTACTTTGACATCTTCTCTATTCCTTAGGATGATCAACTTTTTCTAAATCTTTTTTTGGGAAAGGGAGTTTGATGACATTTTTTTTTTTTTTTTTTTTTTGAGACAAGGTCTCACTTTTGTAGATCAGGTTGGCCCTGAGCTCACTGTATAGCCTAGGCAAGCCTCGAACTCACAACAATCCTCCTGCCTCTGTCTCCCGAGTGCTGGGATCACAGGCATGAACCACCACACTTGGCACTGTGGTATGTGGTTACCCAGACTGAACTCAAGACCTTGTGCTTACCAGGCAGATGCCAGAATGACTGAACTAAATCCCCAGCCCTTTTAGTTTCAATTTTATTAGTTTCTGTTGTGATCCTTACAACTTACTTATACTAGTTTGGGTTTGGGCTATTCTTACTTCTGTAGGACTTTGAGGCACACTTATTTGAGATCATTTTATCTTTCTGATATGTGCATTTGTAATTACAAACTTTCTGCTCAGAACTGATTTCATTGTGTTCTTTAGGTTCCTGTTTGTTATACTGGCATTATCATTTGATTCTAGGAATTAATTTCTCCTGTCACCCATTCATTATTCAAGTGTATATGGTTTAATTTCGCATATTTACATAATTTGCATGGTTTCTTTTGCTACTGATTTCTAATTTTATTGCACTATGATCTAGGCTGAGGAAGTAGCTCAGTTGTACCACCTCTGCCTGGGAAGTACAAGGTCCTGAGTTCGATCCCTGGTAATGTGCGTGTACCCTGCCTCCACAGTAGTTTTTTTGTTTTTGAGACAGGATCTCGTTTTGTAGTTCAGGCTGGTCCTGAACTCAGCCTTGAATTCAGCAATTCTCCTGTCTCTGCCTCCCAGTCCTGGGATGACAAGTGTGAGCATGCCCAACATTGTGGTATGTGATACTGATTGCTCATAAGTATGAGTCACCACACCTAGCTCTGTTTTATGTGGTTATTGGATTGAATGAGGGACCTTGCGCTTGCAAGGCAGGCACTGGAACTGCTGAGCTAAATCCCTAGCCCACACATGCATTAGTTTTGATTCTTTTGTATTTATTTAAATGCACTTTGTGGACTAATGTGTGGTCTGTTTTGGGGAAATTTCCATGTGCTGCTGAAAACAGTGTGTGTTCTATTGTCTCTATTGGGTGGAACGCTGTAGGTAACTATGGAGTCAATTTCTGCAAAGGTTCAGTTAAACTCTGATATTTCTTCTATTGTTTTTATTTTTTGTTTAGTTGATCTGTTAGTGAAAGTAGGGTATTGTGATCCTTATTTATAACTGTATTGATGTTTATCTGATATTTATTTTTGTGCATTGAGACAGAGTCTTGCTGTGTAGTTCAGGCGGTCCTTGATCTTCCTGTGTAATGCAGGATGACCTTAGACTCATAATGATCTTCCTGCCTCAGCCTCCCAAGTGCTGGAATTACAGGTGTGTGCCACCACATCTGGCAGGGTTGTGATTTTTTTTTTTTTTTTTTAGGTTTTTTTGAGACAAGGTCTCGCTTTGTGGTTCAAGCTGGCCCTGAGCTAAGCCTCAAACTCACATCACAGCAATTCTCCTGCCTCTGCCTCCGAGTGCTGGGATTACAGGCGTGAGCCACCATGCCCGGCACTGTGGTATGTGGTACTGGTTGCTGCTGGGTGTGAGTCTCCACACCCAGTATGGTATGTGGTTACTGAGATTGAACCCGGGTCCTTGCGCTTGCAAGACAGGCACCGAAACCACTGAGCTAACTCCCCAGCCCAGGGTTGTGATTTTTTTCATGCCCTTTGTCAGTCTTTTCTTTTGACTGGGAAATTGAGACCATTTACATTGAGTTATTGCTGAGAGGCATTGACTTATTCCTGTCATTGCATTAACGTTCTCAGGGAGCACCATGTCTAGCTATACCCTCTGTGTGACTGACTGTCCTTGTGGCTGTCTCCTACCCAGGCGTTAGGTAGGATGAAACCAGAAGTGTAGCTGTTCTGTGGCTCTTAAGACCCCGCCAAATGGCTTCTGATGATTAACTGGTGGATTTCTTTTCCTACTTTAGCTACAGAAGGACTCGTTTTCGGAGTAAAACCCCACACAGATTTTGCAGTTTACAGCAGCTATGGGCTTTTCTCAGGGCTGGTGTTGCCAGCCTGGCCCATTGTTTCTCTTCGGAGCTGCCCACCCTCTCCAAGCTTACGTTGTGCCGATGGAGACAAGACGCCTGTCCCACGAGCTGGGGTCACTTTCTAGACTGCTTCGTTTTCTCTGAGTTGTGTTGTTATTCAAACTTCTGTGTAGTTTCTAGTTTTCTGGTCAGCTCCCTCCTAACTTTCTCACTTCTTTTTTGTCTCTTTACCAAGTTGAGTTCTAGGTTTCTCAATTCCAAGTCCCAGACAAGCTGTATTTTTTTTCTGAGTACTTTTTATTTGTTTGTTTGTTTGTTTGTTTGGGAGAAAATGATCTCAGTGTGTTTCTCTGGCTGGCCTCAAACTCAGGTTCTCCTGCCTTAGCCTCTCTAGTGGCTGGGATTGTAGGCATGTGGCACCATGCCCAGATCTAAGTGCTTATATTGACATGCCTTGATTGGAATACCTTTATCGACATGTTCCAAGCAGGGTGGCACATGTCCGTAGTTCTAGCTGCTTGGAATACTGAGGCAGGAGGATTCCTGGAGCCCAGGAGTTCAAAACCAGTCTGGACAACATATCAAGATTCTGTCTCAAGGGCCGGGGATATAGCTCAGTGGTTCCGGCGCCTGTCTTGCAAGCACAAGGACCCGGGTTTGATCCCCAGTAACCACATAACAATCTGAGCATGGAGACTCACCCCAGCAGCAATCAGTACCACATACCACAGTGCTGGGCGTGGTGGCTCACGCCTGTAATCCCAGCACTCGGGAGGCAGAGGCAGGAGGATTGCTGTGATGTGAGTTTGAGGCTGAGCTCAGGACCAGCCTGAACTACAAAGCGAGACCCTGTCTCAACAAAAAAAAAAGATTCTGTCTCAAGAAACAAAAGCACCCAAGGGATATTTTGGCTTTATTTTTTGAGAAATGTCTTCCTTTGCTTCAGGATCTTTTTTACTGATTTATGTGTTATGTTTTCCTAGAATGATATGAAATTAATCTAAAATGATAAAGCTGTACAAATGATTCCTTTCTTGGAAATATGTCTTATTTATTCCCTGGAGGATTTTGTAATAAAGTTTGGGCCTTTAATATCAATATGTGTAACAACAGAATTCTTGAAACTCTTACTCACCTAGAATAAATGTTTTTGTTCTGTACAGCTATTTCAAGTGTTTCATATTTGATAATCTTTGGTCTTTTATTCCCCACAGTTTCTGGGATCCAACCTGGGGACTTGCACCTTTTAGGCAAGCACTCTACAACTGTGCTATACCCCCAGCCCCAATAGTTTTTTACCCTAGAAATTAATAACAGCATTTGATCAGAGTCCCTAGATGTACAGAATTTCATATGAGGTTTGTCACTGTAGACGGGTCAGACATTCCACCTATTTTGTTTAATCTCCCAGGAGAGATGTGTCTCTTTTTACCACTATGTGAAACTACTTTTTTATGGTTTGTTTCCCTCACAGAAGTTGCCCCCCAAGCGACCAGAACTCCCTCCAACTCTAATGAGAATGAAGGATGAGCCTGAAGTAGAAGAGGAGGAAGAGGAAGAAGAGGAAGAAGAGAAAGAAAAAGAGGAGCATGAAAAGAAAATAGAGGATGGAAGCAGTGAGTTGCTGCCAGAGATGGAGGCAGCAGCATGGCAGGAAATGAGTGCTCCCCCAGATCTCACAGGGTCTAAGGACACAAAAGGCTGTGGTAATCTCTTCTTCTCCTTCCTGTGTTATTCACTGTGGCCGTTAGGTTAGTCACAGGTAGGCTTGGGCTGGGGGTGTAGCTCAACAGTGCCACACCTGCCTGGCAAGCACAAGATCCTGAGTTTGATCACTGGCGCTAGGGGGAAAAAAGTCATATATAAGGTTAAAAAAGCAAAGCCATTTCTTGCCTATGCATTTTCACTTTAGGTATATGATAGATAAGCTGACTTTATAGCAAGAAAATGTCTTCTTTTTTCCTGATAGTCATTATTCCACTGCAAATCGAGGGCAAGTATTTCCAGTCTGTTGCAGAATTATAGAAGATTGAAATCTTCAGAATCTGAACCACAGGTGCTGAGGAATGATTCTGAGCTGCCCTATATAAGCAGGAGGGCAGTGTATATTGGAGCTTGATCGAGCGGCCTTATATTTCTCCCCATCCTTAAAACAGAGGCCAAGTGTAATTGTGCCTAGGGAATTAAACTTCTCAAGGAGGGTCATGCTGCCTGGGATATAACTCAGGAGTGGACTGCTTGCCTACCACATGTGAGGCACTTGCCTCAGTCTCTAGGACTGCAAGAGAAAAAAAGAAGAAAGGTTGCTGGGTGTGGTAACATGTGCCTATAAATGCCAGCTACTTGGGAAGCTGAGGCAAGAAGGTTGCAAGGTCAAAGCCAGGCTGGCAATTTGGTGATACCCTGTGTCAAAAAAATAAAGGAGCGTGTTTCATTTATCTTTTTGTCTATACTACTCAGGAGAGAATCTGACAGATAGTAATCATCCTCTTAGAAAATATTTGACAGTGGGACAGGGATATAGCTCAGTGGAGCCAGGCCGGTCTTTTTTTTTTTTTTTTTTTTGAGACAAGGTCACGCTTTGACGTTCAGGCTGGCCTTGAGCTCACTATGTAACCCAGACCAGCCTCAAACTCACAGAAATCCTCCTGCCTCTTCCTCCTAAGTGTTGGGATTACAGGCATCAGCTACCATGCCCAGCAGTGTGTTATGTGGTTATCAGTGCTGGGTTTATAGGGGCGAGTCACCACACTCAGCATTGTGGTATGTGGTTACCAGGGGAACTAACTAGTGACCTTGTGCTTGCCTGCAGAGACCAGAACCACAGAGTTAAATCCCCAGCCCAAGCTGTGTTTGTCTTGGAAGTGCAAGATCATGAATTCAATCACTGGTACCACAAAAAAAAAAAAACAAAGGGAAAAAAAATATTGATGAAAAGATGTAGAAATAAGGAATTGAGTTTAGTTATTATTTTTTTTGGTGTACATAATTGTTTTATTTTATTCTGTTGTTTGTACTGAAGATCAAACTCAGTTCTACCACAAGGAGCTGCATCCTAGTCCCCACACCCATACATATTGGGTCTTGCTGAGTTGCCCAGCCTGGCTTTCAACTTGTGGTCCTCCTGGGTCAGCCTCCCAAGTAGCTGGAATTAAAGGCATGTTCCACCAAGTCTAGCTGAAGAGATTGATTTTTTTTTTGAGACAGGATCTCGCTTTGGAGTTCATGCTGGCCCTGAGCTCAGCCTCGAACTCAGAGTAATCCACTTGCCTCTGCTTCCTGAGTGCTGGGATTACAGGCATGAGCTACCATACCTGGCACTGTGGTGTGTGGTACTCATTATTGGTGGGCATGAGTGTCTGTGCCCAGCATTGTATGTGGTTACCGAGGAACCCAGGCCCTTGCACTTACAAAGCAGGCAAGCACTGGAACCACTGAGCCAAATCCCTGGCCCAAGAGATTGATTTTTAAATTGCTTTTGGTTATAGAAGAATACATACTGATTTTAGATAGATCATATATTAAATCTAGAGAAGAAAAGAGAAATCTCTCAAAATTTCATCCCTAGAAGTTATAGTTTACCTTTTAATATCCTCTTATCCCCAGTCATTTACCTTATTATCTTGCAGGTTGTTAAGCCACATATAGAAAGATCTTACAGAGATTAGGGAACATGAGGATAAATATAAACTGGAGTAAAATGTAAATGGGAATAGGGTGCATATCTACTTCTAAACAAATTAGGCTTGTCTACCTGAAACACGCGAGGCCTGAAACATAGCTCTTCTCTTAAATCACTTCTAGTGTTTGAGGAACAGAAAAGTTACTGTTTCTACATCTGTGACCGGTGCATCTGTTGTATTTGTTATTGGCAAAATGCCTTATCTTTTAAAAAGATTCTTATGCATTGTGTTTTTCACACTGATTATGGTCTTTCCTTGGTCTGTACCAGCAGAAAGGGATCACAGCAACAGAAAAGGGAAGGATAGATAGGTATGTCTGTATCTTCATTTGTATCTGTATCTCTCTGTATGTGTACATATGGAGAGAGAGGGGTTTTTTTGAGACAGGGTCTTGCTTTTGTAATTCAGACTGGCCCTGAGCCCAGCCTCAAACTCACAGCAATCCTTCTGCCTCTGCCTCCCAAGTGCTGGGATCACAGGTGTGAGCCACCACGCACAGCTAAAATTTGGTTTATGAGATTATATGAGTAGTAAATCTGTGGCTGTTATTCCAGGCCCTTCTTCTTCTTTCTCACTTATTTTTTTACAACATGAGAATCATACTGTTCATCATATTTTATAGTCTGTTCCCCACACCCTTTTTTTTTTTTTTTTTTGAGACAGGGTCTCGCTTTGTGGTTCAGGCTGGCCCTGAGCTAAGCCTCAAACTCACATCACAGCAATCCTCCTGCCTCTGCCTCCCGAGTGCTGGAATTACAGGCGTGAGCCACCACGCCCAGCACTGTGTGGTATGGGGTACTGGTTGCTGCTGGCCGTGAGTCTCCACACCCAGTATTGTATGTGGTTACTGGGGATCAAACCTGGTCCTTGCACTTGCAAGACAGGCGCCGGAACCACTGAGCTATATCCCTGGCCCATCCCGCCCCATATTTTAAAATGTTCTAAAATGTGATTTTTGCTAAGGGGCACAGTCCATTGCATATTTATATCATAATTTGTTTAATTAGTGTTCATGTATTAAACATGTAAGATACTTATTAATTTATACTGTTGTAAACATACTTGTGAATAATAAATCTTGGTGCTGAACTCTGATTTTTAATTAAAAATATATTTCTAGAATTTCTAGGCCAATGAATTTGTAAATTTTTAAGAACTTTGGTAATTATTGCTATTGCTAGTTTTTACAGTGGAGAATTGCTGGTTCCCTATTAGACATCTGGAGTCATGTTACTGAAAACCTTAAGATTAGTTGAGGGTAATGGTAGTAAAACCGAATGCTATACAGTTTCTTGGGTTTTTTGTTTTTTTCTGTCTTCTATCTATATCAATTAAATAACATACTTGGGTTCTCCTTTTTACAGAAAACATGCCTCAGGTCAGCGAAGTAGAACAGAATACAGGTTATAAAGAGGCTAGTGAAATAGCTTCATCTCAAGAGGAACCCTCAGGTAAGCAGCATAGCGGGCACTGCTGCTGCTGTGCATACAAGTACTGCCTGGGCTTACAAGGAGGGCTGCAGCTGGCCTCTGAGACGGCACAGATGTGGCCATCCAGGTGCTGGATAGTTGTAGCCGCCAGGTCCGCGATGAAACTGGAATATCTAAGAGGACTGTGCTCAGTGCCAACTCCTTTGCCTTTCTTTTACTCCTTGTACTTCTGGGGTACCCTCTCCTTGTCCCACAAAGCTCCTAATGCCTCGATGCTTCTCTCTGGCCAGACAAAGCCCTACCCAATTTCTCAAATCAAATATGAATTCCTATAAAAGGGATTCCAAACCTATTAATAAATTAATTGAAAGGCTAGTCCATTAGAAAGACTGGTTTTACTTGTAACTGTTAAACCTTGGAATTATAAAAGCATTGTCATCATTATCAAGCTTGAAGAATAGCTTTAAAACTTGGTTTGGGGGTCTGCCTTGTAAACACAAGGTCCCTAATTTGATCCCTTGTAATCACATATAACCTTGCGGGGCATGGTGACTCAAGCCCACCAGCAGTCAGTACCACATACCATGCCTATAATCCCAGTATTTAGGAGGCAGTAGCAGGAGGATTGCTGTGTTTGAGGCTCGCCTTTTTTTAAATCAAAAAATGATTTAAAAACTAGGGATATTAGTGAAGGAAAAAGTTCTTTTCCTTTATTTCTTAAAAAATTTTTTATTTTTTGTGGTACTAAATATAGAACCCAGTTCTTTTTACATGTTAGACAAAGCTTTACCACTAAGCTTTATTTTACCTTGACACAGAGTCTCACTTAGCTGGCCATGCTGGCCTCAATTTTATTTATTATTTATTTAGAGACAGAGTCTCACTACAGAGCCCAGGATTACCTTGAACTCGTGGTGATCTTACTACATCAGGCTCCTGAATACTGGAATTACAGACATGTGCCATTACGTGTGTGTGTGTGTGTAGCCTCAAATATTGAGTCCCTCTGCCTTATTTTCCTGAGTACCTGGCAATACATGCATGTAATATTGTGCTCAGCGTTTCCTTTTTTTTTTTTTTTTTTTTTTGAGACAAGGTCTCACTTTGTAGTTCAGGTTGGCTCTGAGCTCACTATGCAGTCCAGGTGAGCATCAAACTCAAACTGGCACTATGGTATATGGTACTGATTGCTGCTGGGTGTGAGTCTTCAACACCCAGTATGGTATGTGGTTACTGGAGAATCGAACCTGGGCCCTTGCACTTGCAAGACAGGTGCGGGAGCCACTGAGCTAACTTCCCGGCCCTTAATATTGTATTTTTTTTTTTTTTTAGGTTTTTTGAGATAGGGTCTCACTTTGTGGTTCAGGCTGGCCCCAAGCTCAGCCTCAAACTCACATCACAGCAATCCTCCTGCCTCTGTCTGCCGAGTGCTGGGATTATAGGTGTGAGCCACCACGCCTGGCACTGTGGTATGTGGCACTGATTGCTGCTGGGCATGAGTCTCCACGCTCAGTATTGTATGTGGTTACCAGGAATCGAACCTGGGCCCTTGGCGCTTGCAAGTCAGGCACCAGAATCACTGAGCTAACTCCCTGGCCTCCTTAATAAAGTTTTTACAGTGACAAATAGTACTGATTTTTAAAAGTACTTAGAACATTGTTGAGAAAGTTTTTTTAATATTCCTTTTGTGAAACTCATTACTATTTTTTTCCTAAAGTAGCATCAAAGAATGAATATGGGAACGGTACTGATGCATTGAAAAAAAAGAAAACGCCTGCTCCAAGCAAAGTAAGTACTTGACCCCTCCTAAGTAAACATGAATGTGCTTGTCACTTAGTGGAAAACTCTGGAGACCAATTTAACAGAGTCCCAGCAGCTTCAGTCCCTCTCCTAAAAATCTGGACTCTTAAATTTTTATTTTTGTGAATTCTCTATTCTTGTCTCTGTCTACCTTGTTTCTTAGAAGTATCATATGTAGTCTTCCTCTTTTACTAATTTGTGACTCTTCATATGTTAGTATGCAGAGACATTAGAATAATATGTTCTTATTTTTTTGTACTTCATTATAAAAAGATGATTAATAGACTCCATTTTATATGTTAATGTTTTCAACTTTTCACGACAAATTGTTCTGTGTCAGTATATCATGAGCTTCCTGGGCTGGAGATTTAGCACAGAGGTTCTGGTGTCTGCTTGTCAAGTGCCAGGTCCTGAGTTTGATTTCCAGTACTAGGTGCCACATGTGGTGGCTCAGGCCTGTAATCCCAGCACTTTGGGAGGCAGAGGCAGGAGGATTGCTTTGAGTTCCAGGCTTGCATGGGCTACCTAGTGAACTCAGGGCCAGCCTGAACTATAAAGTGAGATGCTGTCTCAAAAAAAAAAAATCACTACTGGAAGCTGTTTTCTTTTAGTTTTTGTTTATAGATGCACATAAGGATGGTAATGCTTAAATGTTGAGTAAAATACTCCCATCTTTTCCTTGTAGTTTGTACCCACACTTTCTTCAAAATATCCCGAAGATGACCCAGACTACTGTGTGTGGGTTCCTCCTGAAGGTACATTGTTTTTATATTTTCTCCCTCTAAGATTTATGTTTTTGCATAATTAATGTATATTTAAAGTTCAAAATAAAGTTATAAGAATATACAATGAAAAAGATCTTCCTTCTGGAGGAACAAATTAAAAGATCTAAAGTGAGTGGGGTGTGGTGGCATATACCTATAATTGCAGCACTCAGGAGGATTGCCTTAGCTGGAGGACCATGAGTTCAAGGACAGCCTGAACTACCTAGTGAGTTCAAGACCCTTTTGGAGAATATTGGGAGACCTGTCTAAAAGAAAGGAAAAAAGATCAAATATAATTTGTGTGCCCTGTTACATCCTTAATCAAGTGTTAAAAAGTTATCTAATCAGATAATTTTGAACACTAGCTCAATATTTGATGATAGCAAGAAATAACTTTAAAAGTGATGTTATGTTTTAAGGCAATTTTTTTTTTTTTAGGTAGGGTCTCACTGGCCCTGAGCTCACTATGTAGCTCAGGTGAGCCTCTAACTCACAGCAGTCCTCCTGCCTCTGCCTCCCGAGAGCTGGGATTATAGATATGAGCCACTACGCCCAGCACTGTGGTATGTGGTACTGATTGCTGGTGTGCATGATGTTTTTATTTTTTTGAGACAGGGCTTTGCTATGTAATTCCGGCTGAATTCAAACTCACGGTGATTGTCCCGCCTCAGATTCCCAAGTGCTGGTACTACAAGAGTGCACCACCACACCTGGCTGATTGGGGCAGAATTCTTATGTTCTTTGCAGATGGCTTTATAGATGGAATGATGTCTTAGGATTACTTTAAAGTAATCCAGGGGTGGAGGATGAGAGGAGAAAAATGATAAAGTAGGATAGCAGAAATTATTAAACCTGCTGACGACTACTGAGGGATTCATTAAAGTTTCTTTTTATTGACTTTTTGTTGGTTTTTTTGAGACATTTCACTGTGTAGTTCAGGCTGGCCCTGAACTTACTTATGGTCTGGGCTGGCCTTGACCTTGTGGTGATCCTCTTGGCTCAGCCTCCCAAGGGTGGGCATTACAGGCACACACTACTGCACCAGCTTCTATTTAACAAGAAGAAAAAAATCTTTAGGCCATTCCTCATCTCACTTTTTCTCTAAAGACAACCAAATACTGTCAGTTTCTTATTAATTCTTATGTAGAATGACCATTTGGTAGTAAAACATGTATTTTACCACTTCTTCTACACCAGTGGAAGCATTTTATTTAAACAGTTCCTCATTGGATATTTGATGTGTTTCTAGTTTTTCTGTGGGGTTTTTTTTTTTTTTTGCATTGTTTTTTTTTTCTATTATAAGCAATTCTGTAATAATTAACTTCTAACATAACGTTATAATATATATGATATATTAATTATAGAGGTAAAACTATAGGAAAAAGAAATTAACATGCTGAATAGAGATTGAACATTTTGAAGATACTCTAACTTGCATTCTGTAGAGTGTACTGGCTTTATGCCCATAAATACACATAGGGGAATGAATGAAGTGCATGTGGCACTGCCCCCAGGATCTCAGGATGGTGGTTTTTCCGTGGATGGTGTTTCTAAGGTGCTAGTAATTAACAGAAATTCAGTTACTACAAGTGTTTACTTTTTATCTGCTAATAAATATTAGGGTTGAAGTGACAAAAGGAGGACTATATTCTGAAGTCTTATAAAGTAAAATTTCTCCTAGAGAAGAAGCTTCTTGATTTGTTTTGCTCTGGGCCAATTGATGTTCGGGTATTTCTTTCCTCTTGTGTTTGGAAGAGTAAATATACTTCTTTCTTATTTTATACTTCAATGTAGGTCAAAGTGGAGATGGCAGAACCCATCTTAATGACAAGTATGGCTATTGACTCCCTCAGACTCCCAAAGGAAGACCTTGTGGACCGTGTACATATGATATTTTGAACGCTGTCATGTTGAGGCCAGCGAAGTGCAGATGGTCCTTTGTAAAGTCTAATGACTGGCCTTTTCTCCCAGGCTCTTGGCTGCTTATCTGATTCTCCTGAGATTTTGGTGTTTATGTCTAAAAGTGTTTGTGTATATGTGTAAAAAGGAAACCTCATACTTTGAGAATTAGAAAAGTGAGACACGTGACCCAATTATAAAATGAGAATACAAAAATGTCTGTGTTGTTAAGAGCAGGACCCTCTGATTAAGACTTAGGAACTGTGGGCTCGTGGCTCTCCTAGTATGCATGAGGCACTGGGTGTGATCCCGCATCACGACAAAATGTAAAGCAAAACAGAAAAGGAGATAATGCTTTTCCTGAGCACGGGGATGCCTCTGGCACTCAATTTGTGTGTCCTCAAATAACTGTTGAAATAGGATCTGCTTGGGTTTGACTCTGGATGTCCTTGTCCTTAAAACTAAAAATAGATTTACAAGGAGCCTTCATACTGACTCTAAGTGTAATTTCCCCACCAAGTTTGAGAACAGACCCCGACTTATCAGGACAGTTACCTTAGCGCCAACTCATGCACTGGGCCGCTGGTCGGATAACATCTCAGCCCATTGGATGTTCTAGATTCTGTGTGACTAACTGGTTAGTTATCCCTCCACTTGTGCAAGGGCACAAATAAGGTCATGGAGTGAAAAGCAGAATGT